>ML815234.1:24764-40106 GCA_009831015.1 Picea engelmannii | reverse complement strand
ATAAAATTTTGGCGATTTTTAAGGTAAAATAATTTTATCCTATAGAATTTGGGCGAATCATTTTTAAAATAGCGAATCTCATTTTTGGAAAAACTATGGAAAATTAGCCCATGAGCGAAATTTAGCCCCTAAAATCATCCATGCAAGTTCAACACAAGAAGCAATTGGTGATCTTGTCAGTGATCCTTCGTATCAGCACTAGACATGTTCACAATTCTAGTGAGCCTCTTCTATTTTGGTTCAAGTTTCAGAGACTCGTGATCTAGAGACATTTGCAGAAGCTTCAAGCCATCTAGATTGGGATACAACAATGAATGAAGTGTATTGTTCTTTAATGGAAAATGATACTTGGGATCTTGTACATCTTCCGAAAGGAAGAAAACTTGTCAGATGTAAATGGTTCTACAAAACTGAGTATGCATTAGATGGAAGTGTTGAAAGAGACAAGGCTCAGTAAGTTTCTAAAGGATTTTCCCAAGTTGAAGGAATTGACTACAATGAAACATTTTCCTTGTTGCCAAAATGAATTCCATCTACCTTGTTCTTGCCCTTGCTGCCTCACATAAATGGGAGGTCTATCATATGGATGTTAAATTTTCCTTCTTGCATGGGGATTTTCAATAAGAAATATGCATGTAACAACCTCATGGATATGTCCATAATGACTTTATCCTTGTTTGTATCCTTAATAAATATATTTATGGTCTTAAGGAAGCTCCCCGAGCTTGGTATGCCAAATGGAAAACTTTCTTACTGACACCATATTTTCTAGATGTCATTATGACCCTAATGTCTATACAAAGAAATTAGGAAGCCATCTCATATTACTTTTCCTTTATGTTTATGATTGTATCCTTACTGGAAGTGACTCAAAAATTTTAAGCCATGTGAAAACCATCCTTAAGAAGGAATTTGAAATGATAGACTTATGTTTTTGGAACTATTTCCTTGGCCTCTAGGTTTTGCAAACCAAGGAAGGATATTTTCTTTCCCAGTATAAGTATGCTTGTGACCTTCTTCATCGATTCCATATGGAATATTGTAAACCATCCCCTTCAACCTTCCAGCCTAGAGTCAAGCTTGTTGCCACCTGTACTTCTCCCAAAGTTGATGCCACTTTGTACCGTCATTTAGTTGGTAGCCTATTATACTTGACTCATACTCATCCTAATATTTCCTTTGTTGTTGGTCTTGTTGCTTGATATATGAAATCCATTGGAAAGAATCTAAAAGGATAATTTGGTGTGTTCGGGGTACAATTCAGTTCAATATACATTATAGTTTAGGGGGGACTCATTTATTAGTTGGTTTCACTGATTCAAATTGGGAATGCAACATTGATGATCAGAAGTCTACTGCAGGTTATTTTTTAATTCGTGGTTCAGGACCTATCACTTGGGCCTGTAAGAAACAACAAGATATTGCACTTTTTTCAGTAGAAGAAAAGTATCGAGCAACAATAAATGCAAGTCAGGAAGCCTTGTGTCTTTGACAGATCCTTTCAAAGTTTGGATTCCAGTAGCAACATCCAACTAGATTTTTGTGTGACAATCAAAGTGCCATCAATATTTCCAAAGACCAATTCCATCATCAGTGTAGCAAACACATCGAGATACACATGTAATTCATCAGAAATCTCATTCATGATCAAGTTATTGAAGCTCTCTTTTTCCCTACAGAAGATCAAGTTGCAAACATTTTCACAAAGTCTCTTATAGAAGCGAAGTTTTCCAAACTTCGATCTATGTTAGGAGTTCAGGAAGTTGTCATTAAGGGGGGATAGGCTCTAATGCCTCCTTCCTATTCCTATTGTGTCACTATTGTAAATCCTTCAATCCTATCCTGTGTTATTCTTAAGGGGGGATATTAGGATATTTAGACACTTAGGAGTTAGTTAGGATCTACTTGGTCTAGTGTGTCGTTAGGTAAAAGTGTGTTTCTTAGTGTGTTTCTTTAGTATGCATTTGTATGAATTTGTAGTTAGAAATATGACGGTCACGATATGTTCCTGAAATAGAGTGATCTGACAGTTAATATTCTCCTCGATCTTAATGAAAATATTGATTTGTGTCTTAACACTCGATTAGTCCATGATCTCTATTTAAAGAGAATGGAGGGTCATTTTCCGATGATCGGTTGTGAGAAACTCTCTTGTAAAATCTCTCTGTAATATTTTTTCTTTTTCATTAATAAATGTCTCCAAGTGGTCGCATTGGCTGGGGTTGGTGATGTTTCCCCGTAAGGGTTTTACCAGGTCAAAATATCGGTGTGTTGATATTTGATCTAGTTGTGTGAGTGGTTATTGAAGGTGTTTGTCCTTTATTGGAATACATGTGTTTTCGAGCATGTATAAGTAAATAAGTAAAAAAGGAGGAATACTTTTCTCATTTTAAAACTTTGAGTTGCTTAAAAGAATTGTAAGCCTTAAAAGAACAACTGTGAAAACAAGTACGACAGGTGAAAGGAAAATAAACCAATAATCATGTTTAGATGAATAGGCTTGGTTGAGCCATGTTAAGTAAAGGCAGAGAAGACTTTGTTTTAACTCAAATGAACTAAAAATCTTGGTTGTACAAAGGAGTTAGAGAAAGGGAAGAGACCCTTAATTCCTTTCTTGTTGTTTTGTGTTTCTCTAGAATAAGAAAACCAATATTTTGGTCATTTTGTGACATGAGAATGTTGTTGGTTGTAGGATAATGAAATAGATGAAAGTTTGATTCTGATTGCACCGACAAAAACATTGAGGATAATGTGACAAGTGCATACAGATATGTTGGGACATATATGAGAATGTTTTATAATTTAAATGTTATGATACATGCATTTTTTTTACATGACAGTTGATATAATTGTGAATGTGATGATGCATGATATATGTAGGAAGTGATTGAATTGTTGGGGTTCTCTATCTATTTTTATACCAGAGCCTTAAACTCTTTAAATTTATCAAATTCGTAAGAAAATAAATCCATGTGTTCCTTGAGAAATCATCTATGAATGAAACATAATACATATATTTACCTAGTGATGGAATGGGCACGAGTCCAAGCACATCACTATGTATAAACTCTAAGACCCCCTTTTCTCGTGTAGCACTAGATAGGAATCTTACTCGATTTTTTTTTACCCTATATTAAATGTTCACATAAATCAAAATCCAGGATGAAATTAGACATACCTCCAACCATACATTTGCCATGTAGAGTTTGAAGGCCCTTTTCTCCAATATGTCCCAGTATTTGATGCCACATCATGGTCTTCTTTCCAAGGATAGTACAAATCCTGTATTTTTATTTCTCTGCTCATGAACAATAAAATTGTTACACCCACCAGTATAAGTGCTTCCCAAAAAATTGTATAGAGTTCCACATCGAACTCCCCTCATAAACACCATTTCTACACGTACCATATTTCAAGTTCCCTTTCCCAATAAAGTATCCACACCTACATCATCCAAATTACTTACATATATTAGACTCCTAGCTAGATCTTCAATGTGCAGAACTCTGAGGACAGTTCTAATCCTTCCATATTTCAACAAAAACTTAACCCTTCCACATCCCATGACTTTGGCTATTGAGTCATCTCTTGGGAAGACATCAAAAACATTGTACTTTTCATATTCACTGAACCACTCCCTGTGAGGAGTCATATAAAATGATGCACTTGATTCAATCAACCATACATCAAGATTTTCATGTGTACCTATAGATGTCAGGTAAACATCACCTCCTTATTTTGTGTAGGTTTTAGCCCCTATGGAAGAGGCATCATAATATCCCTTTTCTTTATCAACATTCTCAGACTTGCAATCTTTCTTATAATTGCTAGTGTTACCACATTTCCAACATTTCCTCAAATATTTTTTCAGGGATTTAGATCTAACTTTAGATTTAGATCTTCCCCCCGAAGACTTATTTTTATTCCTATCTTGGGGATGACCTCTTACAAATAAATCATATGTGCTATGACTATCCATAATTTTTCTCCTCATCTCTTCTGATAACAAGGATGAAACTACATCCTCATACTTCAATTTATATTGGGTGGTACTACCAATTGCTACAACCACATTATCTTGGGATTTTGACAAAGAACATAAAAAAGTAATAAACTTATCTTCTTCTGCAATCGTAATATTAACAAAGACAAGTTTACTTACCAAAGTATTGAAGGAATTTATATTCTCTGTCACAAAGTATGCATATTCCATCCTAAGATTATACATATTTTTTCAAAGAAACAACTTGTTTACCAGGGACTTTGACTGATACAAATTCCCCAACTTTTCTCATAGTTCCTTGGTTGTAGATTCTCCTGACACATTTAGTAACATTGAATATGCCAAGAAGAGTTACATCATACTCCTTGCTCTTCTATCCAGTTTCTCCTAATTTTGTTTTGACATACCAATAGAATGTGTACCAATAACTTGTGTACCAGTAGGTTATGTATCGGGATCCATAGTGATCCATTGTTCTTTGTCTACAAGAAGGTAATCCATATTGAGCTTTCATAGCTCAACGTTTTTACTGTTGAACTTCTCAATATTGATTCTAGAACTTCTCGTCATTCTCTTTCAACACACGAAAAACCATTGCAAAGCTACCATTAAACCCAGGTTTATCAAAAACCCAAGATAAACTTGATCTATCAAGACCGAGCCAAACCCTCAACAAGAAAGGCATTCCCCTGAAGCTAAAAATGTGCTTTGATACCACATGTAAGTTTTAAACTTGTGAACTAAACCAATGCATACATATTCTTAATAAAAACAAAAATTAATAAATGGCTCATACACATAGTACACATAGATTTACACTGGAAACCCTAACTAGGAGAAAAATCGGCCTTCCTTGGTGTTTCACCTCTCTATTAGAAAAACAAGATCGTGGAGCAATAAAATAAGACAAATGCAGAAATAAAACACATAAGATACACAATATAATAGAGACACAAATATACGTGGTTCACCCAGTGTGGGCTACGTCCAAAAAAGAAATTGTCAAGTCCTTCCTTTCTATTATCCAGCAAAATGAAGGGATACAACCTACAACACACCCATTATAACTTTATCTTCTTTCTCTCACAGTATCCTCTCAGAAAAAATAATCACGCACATACACAGCCGCAATACAATTGCCTCATAAAATAGGGTTTCCTTCTAGGGAAAAAAACCCTGAAATAACTTCTACCGTCAAATTTGTGACCTTGTAATGAACGGTCCAGATTGACTACGAAATTACAATATTTTACAAGGAAAATTTTCCTTTGGGGAATTCTCCCTCGAACCCCCGCAAGGGGGGGAAACCCCCCCACGTGGAGGGGTGTACAATATTCTAGGGTGTAAATTCTTCATGGGGTATAAACACGGCTGAAAACAAAGATCTCTAAATCAGGAAGATAATCAAGCTCCTCGACCAACAATATCCCACATGGATACTAATCACAACAACTCCACTATTGTTGTACATGTTGGACTATGATCTAACTTGGACCTAGAAAATTTATAATATTTACCTTCATGATTGAAGGTGAACTGAAACTGAGCAAGAACTCAGTTTCTCTCTGCTTACTCCCTTTGTTAACATGTCTACAGGATTCTAGCTAATATGTATCTTTTCCAACTTCAAATGTCCATATTCCAAGACAGATCATATGAAATGGTACCCTGAGCTGTATATTCTTAGTCTTTGAATGGAAGGCTGAGTTCTTTGCAATATGAATGAAACTCTCACCATCATAGTACAACCTGTTATTCTCCTTCTTCTTTCCCAATTCCTCCATAAACCTTTGTAACCAAATCATTTTTTTACTAGCCTCTTTAGCAGCAACATACTCTACTTTTGTTGTTGAAAGTGCAAAAACCTTTTGTAGTTTTGAAATCCAACTTAATGTTGTTCCACCTACAGTAAAAACATACCCTGTGGTGCTCCTCCTGCTATCTTTATCACCTGCCATATATAAATCATCATATCCTTGTATAACATTGTTTGAACCTCCAAAACATAATGCATGAGTAGAAGTACCTCCCAAATACCTGATAATCCACTTTACTACTTCCTAATGTTCTTTACCTAGATTTTTCATATACATGCTCACAACTCCCACTGCATGTGCAATATCTGGTCTTGTGCAAACCATCGCATACATCAAGCTGCCAATTGTTGATAAATAAGGGACCCTGGACATGTATTATATATCCTCTTGTGTCTTGGGATACATTTCCTTAGTTAATTTTAAATGGATGGTCAAAGGTGTACAAATTGGTTTTGCATTCTGCATTCTAAGCCTCTCCAACACCTTCTCTATGTACTCACCCTGAGACAATGTCAATTTGTGATTTTTCATGTCTCTTGTTATTCTCATACCAAGTATTTTCTTTGCAGCACCCAAATCCTTCATCGCAAATGAATTAGCTAATTTCTTCTTGAGCACATTTATATCATGCATATTAGACCCTCCAACAAGCATGTCATCTACATACAATAGCAAGATAATATAGCTTCCATTTTATATCCTTTTAAAATAAACACAATGATCAAAATGACATCTATTATAACCTTGCTCTATCATAAACCTGTCAAACTTCAAATGCCATTGCCTTGGAGATTTCTTTAGGCCATACAAACTCTTCTTCAACTTGCATACCAAATTTTCCTTCCCTTTGACCTCATACCCCTGTGGCTGCTGCATATAAATCTCTTCATCCAAATCCCCAAGGAGAAAAGATGATTTTACATCTAATTGTTCAAGATGCAAATCTTCTACTACCACAAGACTTAAAATAGTCCTAATTGAAGTCATTTTAACAATGGGAGAAAATATTTCATCAAAATATATATATATTTATTTTGTGCAAACCCCTTTACAACAAGTCTAGCCTTGTACTGCTTTTTTCCTCCATCTTCTTCCTTCAACCTGTAAACCCATTTATTTTGAAATGATCTTTTTCCTACAGGCAACTAAACCAAGTCCCAATTCTGGTTATTTACCAAGGAATCCATTTCCTCTTTCATGCATTTCTCCCACTTCCTTTTAGTGTCTACCTGTAGTGCCTCTTCATAACTTTCTAGTTCACCAGAATCAGTCAACAATAAATAGTACAATGAAGGAGACTATCATTCAGGGGGTCTACTTAACCCGGTAGATATTCTAAAAACACTTGCAGTAGTTTGAGGTACATATCGCTCCTATTGTTGTACATTTTGATTTTCTGATACCTTTGGAATTTCGTTTTCAGTGATCTCCTCAAGCACCGTGTATTCTTGCTTTTCTTCTTCCTGTTTCCTTCCCTGGAACTGATCTTTATACATGACCTTCTCATTGAATATGACATCTCTACTCCTATTTTTTTATTTTTTTCATAATCCCAAAAGCGATAACCAAAATCATTAACACCATATCCAATAAAGGTACACTTCTTGTATTTTGCTTCAAGATTTGTTTTATTTTCTTTATCAATATGGACAAATGCTTCACAACCAAAATTCTTCATAAATGAATAGTTTACCTTTTTACATTTCCATGCCTCCTTTGGAATTCCACCATCCAAATAACTAGAACATCCTATATTTATCAAGTAAACAACAATATCTACAACATCTTCCCAAAACTATAAGGGAAACCATGCATGCAGTCTCATACTCCTTGCACGCTCCATGATGGTCTTGTTCATTCTTTCTAACACACCATTTTCTTGTGGTGTTCCTAGAACTGTCTTCTCTCTATGAATCCCATGATATTAATGATAATCATCAAACTCCCTACTGCAGTGTTCACCTCCATCATCTGATCTGAGACACTTCAACCTTTTTCCTATCTCATTCTCAACCAAATATTTCCATTTCTTAAAAGTATCAAAAACATCATATTTTTTTCGTATGCAATAAACCCAAGTTTTTCTAGTTGCATCATCAATAAAAGGAACATAATAATGAGAGCCACCAAAATATGATACATGAGTTGGTCCCCATACATTTGTATGCACAAGATCTAACCTTTCACTATTCTTTTATTTTCTGACTCTGAGAAATCTAACTCTCTTTTGTTTTCCATAAACACAGGGCTCACAAAAATACAAATCAATTTGTTTAATACCTGACAACAAATTTATTTTGTGAATTATCTGCATCCCCTTATCACCCGTGTGTCCAAGCCTATGATGCCAGAGTGTTGTATTCACTCTTGTAGAAGCTAAAGAGATAGAAGAGTCAGTATTACCAGTACATAAATACAATGTACCTACCTTGTCTCCTTTTGTTATCACTAGTGATCCTTTAGTGACCTTCCACATCTTATCTGTAAATATAGATATATAACCTTCACTTGCCAACTACCCAGTTGAAATTATATTTTTCCTTATATCTAGAACATGTCTTACCTCTTTCAAAAACCAATTTTTTCTAATATTTTTATTTATTTGTATCTTTCCCATTCCAAAAACATTTCATGGTGCATCATCAACGAAATGAACCTGTCAGAAATCACCTTGAACATAATCTAGAAAATGTTTCCTATGGGGTGTGGCATGAAATGAAGCCCCTGAATCTACTACCCAAGACTCAGAAATATTATCTACAAAAAGAATCAAAGCATTGTGTAACACATCACTTGTTACCTTTGCTTCTTGATTTTTCTCTTGTTTTCCATATCTTTGTTTCTTTGGAGCTCTGCAGTATTTCTTCATATGTCCTTTCTTCCCAAAATTCCAACACTCTATATTTCCCAGCCGAGATTTGGATATGCCCTTCCTAGAATTCCCACAATTCCCTTATCCATTTACTATATCCTTTTGTCTTCCCATGTCCTTCACAGTCAATGCATTATCAGATGTCTCACATGTTATTTCCCATCGCATTTCCTTGTTAAGGATAACACCAACAACATCATCAAATTTTAGATTGTGTGAACCAGAGACAAAGTTACGTACAACCATGACAAAGCCATTCCATCTTTCTAGCAATGAGCACAATATTAGAAGAGCCCTAACCTCATCATCAAAGTCCACTTTTACAGAACTTAGCTAATTAGTAATAGTATTAAATTCATTTAAATGATCTACAACAGACCCACCTTCTAACATATTCACATTAAATAAGCTCTTCATTAGAAATACCTTATTGGACACCGAGGGTTTTTCATACAGTTCATACAATGCATCCATTAGCTCATTTGTTGTCTTTTCTTTTTAAATATTGAAAGCCACAGACACTGTCAGGCTCAACTGTATCATTCCTAGTGCCTCTCTGTCAAGAACCTCCCATTCTTCGTCCTTCATGGCCATCGGCTTTGTTGAGGAAAAGGTATGGAGTACCTCACTTAATCATTTTCAGATCTTTCCTAGCTAAGACAAGATAATTGGGAATGTCACCTAGGGTTTATATCCTCAAAACATTTACCAAATCCACAAGTATTAATTACAAAGGATCAAGGCCAATTTTATGAATTGTATATGTTGCAATATAAAAATAAAATTTAAACAAAACTACATAATTGTATACAAATTTTACAATAAAGTAAACATGGAGACAAATACAAAAAGAACCAAGTCATGAAAACACATGTGTGAGACAAAACAATAATCTAATTTTATTTCATTCTGAGATATAAAAATTGTATTTCTCTTTTACAAACACCTGCGAGGGTATGGACCAAAGTCAAATTTAGAAGTCTTCGATCCACACCATACAAAAAGACCCTACAGTGAAATAAAGATGAAACTAATAATCTAGATCATCTTGCCACAAAATGTTTCCACTTGACTCTGCAAGATATCCCTTATCAACCATGAAAATCAATTCATAAACCAACAAGATTACACAAACTATAAAAGATAAATCAAACACCTTTAAAACAAGTTGCTTAATGGTATGATTTAGTTTTGAAGCCAGCTGCCTTCAATAAGACCATGTTGTCAACAAGAGGATTAGGCTTTCAAGTAAACTCAGAAATGAATGAAACCTGAAGCTATCTCACTAGAGAGAAAACCTTAGTCTTCTAATTCTCCTTCTATTCTCCTCCCCTTGTCTATTCCTCTCATTGAACTTTTATTATTTCTCAATAAGTTGAGGTAGTTCAACTACTTTCTTTAGTTAAGTCAAATTAACTTAACTAATTAGTTTAGGGAGAAATAATTAATAATAATATATAAATAAGGGTCTAGTTAATAATTACTAAATAGATGGGACCCCTTGTGACTCCCATCATTCTTTTTGCCAATCATCAAATATAAAATACAAAGCTTATTATTTGGATCATATAACACCCTTTTAGCTCCCATGGATATCATTTAAATCGAATTTTTAAATATCAGCAAAATTTAAGGATATATCCCAAGAAAACAATATATCCATCTTATCCACAAAAAATATCTGAAATAAAGTTGAGTGTCCAAAATATGTTGAAAATCACTAAGCATTGTCTTCATTACTGAATATAATCATAAAAAAAAACATTTAAAATCCATATTTTCCACTGTCTGAGGCATATTTCTTCTTATCACTATTGTCTCCTCTTGACTTTTTTGGGGTAGCCCTTGGTTGGTTAGACCCTTGGGGTTGTATTTCACTGATCACATGGGAGAATTTGTCTTTTAGGTGGAGGCGTGAAGACACGAATTTTCCAGACTCTAAAGATGGAATGGAGGGGGAGGTCGTTGATTTTCCTTTTTCTTGCATAGGTTGTGGGATATCAATTTTTAATATTTTATTAGCGTGTGAGGACTGTACTTGTGTAACAGCATGAGAAATTTGAGCATTGGGATTAACTGGTGGTGGTAGAGGTAATAAAATAGTGTTCCAACCATGGTGGTGAGAAATAGGTTAGTGGAAAATTTATTGCCACCCATCATTAGCGGGGACTTCAGGCTTCATTGACACATGTGGAGGAAAAAGAATGTTGGGAAAATTTTGAGGAGGTTAAAAAGGGGGTTTGTCAGGTCGAGGGTGAAATATACCATGGCCAACTAGATTGAAAAACCCCACTTGAAACATTTCGTTTAAATCTTGTGGATCAGCATTGAAGTGAATAGAAAATGGAGGCCTCATATAGCCTCGCTTCCAGATACCTCTACCTGTATTATTTCATCCATTACTGCCCCTGCTGGAAAAACTCATCCTCTAGCAATATTTAACCAGTCATGAAAATTTCTTAATAACCCATAAATGAAACTCTAATTAAATAAATCAAGAGTTGGCTCTATTATTTACTACATGATGCATGCAATCCATCCATAAAAATGCCTTTTACTAATTTCCATACGAACAAGGAATTGATAAGGTCATTGGGAGTATGGAGGGCTTGTATTTAGCGTAAAGTGATATCATTGAGGGGAAAATTTTTACGAATATTGTTCAAGCAATCAACAAAAACAATCAACTGTGTTTCTAAACATATCTCATAATACCAATCATTAATTACTTCCACTTCATTTCTTTCATTTTCATACAAACGTTTCCTTAAAAATGAGTAACAACAGAACAGTGAGTGAAAAATGCAATTGGGACAATGACGAGAGTGTATTTTTCATAAAATGGTATAACAAAAAGGACTCCCATGGATTTTGTTCTATTAATATATCAAACAATGCCATATTCTCCATTAATTAACAATCACCACCTATTACTATTTCAAAACTGAACAACATAGTGTTTCCCAAAAAAAAAACCCCAAAATTGGTGTTTCTTTTCAAGGTTGCTCATTTGCCTTGGAAATTTCTTTGCACATCAACCAATTTATATTTTATTTCCCAAGAATTATTTAACAATAATAATATTGCTTGCATATAACAGATTTGAGGAGTGAACAACATCGTAGTAATCACATCCAACACAACAAACAGTGGAGGAAAAGACAGAATGTGGTCCAAGATATAATCACCATTACATTTTAAATAGCCACAGGGTTCCACGAAGTGGCCCCAAAAGGGATCCCTTGTATAACATAATTCAAAATTGAAACTTCAATCAACTCTCCTAAAATCCCTTTCATTTTGGTTCACAAAACTCATTTATCACATATATAATTCATCCACAGAGGTATTCCTTTCATACAAAAATGAACACACAGTAGGTTGTCTTCCTTTAACAATGAGTTTTCAATGTTTTCATCAACCCAATATCTTCACAGGACAGATTGTACTAACAGACAAATGAGTGGGCTTAACATTCTTTCCATTTTGCACAACAAATAATCAACTAAACCCCTAACCAAAAATGAGCACGAACAGTTCCTTTATTAAATTTTGGGTTGGTCATCTCCACAATAATTTACAATACACAGGGTTCAATACATAATAGTGAAGAGTAATGTGGTGAGGGGAACGAGATGACCAAATTGAGGGTTTAGCCAAAAGGAGCACGATAATATTAATAATCCTACAAAAACTTCATATTTATATTCACATATTTGTTACAAGGATGTGGACACAATGGGCATGAAGACTAAGAACTTAAATGACAGGTTGAATGTCCATATAACCCACAGGCAAAGAACACTGATATGCTTAGGGAAGAAACCCAAAACAAGAAACCAGAGGCAAGTCAGGCCTGAGAATTCCCCAATTATATCCTTTCACACAAATAAATCACAAATACCACATACAGTATGAAGCATCCACACATCGTTTCAATGCACATGGTTCAAATACAACGCCACATATATCAACACTTAACCACCAATCCACACACAATCCAAATATCCATATGCCATAACTTTGGAAATCAAAGTCAACGAGCAAACTCAAGAGACAACTATTGACTTAATTAAAAAGCAGAGTGAAATCTTCATGGATGAAGCAGCAAGAAATCCATACCTATGTAAAATTTTCTAAGGATAAACAACCAAGCTTGTTTCCATGGCCGAGCAAAGCGGAGCAGTAGCAACCAACAAGAGAAAATGAAAAATGACTATGGTGGCGGGATCGAGGAGGGTTAGAGCAACGTGCATTTACTGCACTTCGTATCTACATTCATCCGTAGCCTGTACGATCAAGATAACATACAACACATCAATCACTAAATCCAAATCAATTTAATGCAAGTTGAATACACCACCATTCCCCTAAGTATCCAACTTAACAAATATGCCAACCCTTGTTTAAAACTCCATATATCAAATACTTAATAGGGATACCATGTTTCATCTTTTAGATTTCCAAATTTAACAAATGTGTGCAATCCTTGTAACATGGAATCAACACATCACATATGTAACTTAAACATGGATTTTAGGTCCCTCATCAAACTAAATGCAACATAATAATAGATGTGAGAGTTGTATAAAACAACACCATTCCCTCTTAAATCATATCTCCCATAACATCATTTGATCAACTAATTCGACGACTTTAAAAGAAAATAAACTACAGAGATTGTATCTCATCCAAGTCGTAACCACATAGAACATAAGTGTCATCTCTTCATCATAGTCACACAAGTCACACACGGGGTCCCACCTATTAGTATATTATTAAATATAATTAAATAATCAGGCCTTGCAACCATTTGCAAGAAGGTACCCTATGTTTTTCTTGTGGGAATCAACAAACTAGTGACTCCACAAGGAAATCTATTTCCAAGAGATTGAGAACTCAGAATGTCTGGTTTTGTAGACCAGGTGAACATAGATCAAAGAATTGTTGACTAGAATGAGTATGCAACAGGGGGGGAAATATGGTTTAAGGGAGATAATGAGAGGGGATTTTGGGAATAACTCATGGAAAATGGTACGTATGAGGGGGTTTGGTCTTGTATGCATAACATTTGATCACTCACAATAAAAGTGTTTATTTGTGTTGCGAAGAAATTTTCTGATATGCTCTTTTGAATCTCAGGATGGAGGGAAGAAAGGGATAGTAGAAAATAGGGAAGAATACCAAATCATCTATCTAACAGCAGTACTGAAAGAAAAAAGAATTCACAACGATGTCTAAAAGGAGGGCATCCTAACAACTGTGTAACCTTTATTTTTATTTTTCAACTATATTTACAGAATGGCAATGTTGTGGAAAAACTGATCCAAAATTTTACTTCTGATAAACAAAAAACAAAATGGCAGAAAATAAAACAACAGAAATTAAAAATTCAATTTAACAAAGCAAAATAAAACAACCAAACAAAAATATTTATACAACATTGATTTCCACATGGTGTTTATCAATCAATCTAGTTCCACATAATGTTTCAAGTGGGAACCATTAGTACTATAGGAAAACAATCTCTCTTCCAAATCCTTTAAAAGATAAAAGTTGGCGTCTAGGAAAAAAGCTATTTTGAAAGGACCTAGCCATAATTTCTGAAACTTTGAATGTCTCCCTCTATCATCATGGGTTTAGTCCCAAAGTAAGAATTTCTTATTTACCTTAAATTTGACAGCTTTTGTGCATTTGTTAAAATACTTATTTGCAATTTATTGTCTTTTCCTTATGTTTTCCAAGGAAAACATTCTTTATTCTTATAAGGATAATAGTGCATTTATCCTTTGAGGGACATTGGAAGAATTTAATTCTTCAATCTGTAGCATCAGTCGTAGAGAAGAAAGTTCTAGCTTAGTAGGAAGAATGGCTTCTTGACCATAAACAAGATGAAAGGGGGTGCAACATGTGCTTACCTTGGTGGTAGTGTGATCTTCCCAAAGGGCATAAGTGACGAGGGTGTGCCACTGATGAGGCTTATCTTCGATGAGCAACTTTATAATACTAACCATATTTTTGTTAGTATACTTGGATTTCCCATTTCCTTGGGGGTAATAGGCTAATGAAGTCAAATGATTGACTCCCAACTTGACTAGAAATTGAGTCAATTTTGCGGAAATGAAAGTGGGACCATTGTCTGTAATAATTTCTAAAGGAATGCCAAATCTAGAGAAGATATTAGTTTTTAGGAAAGAGATTACCTCCTCATCCCGTGAGTGTCTAAGAGGGACAAATTCAGTCCACTTAGTGAAATAATCGGTGGCTATCAAAATAAAAATATGCACTGCAGAAGAAGAAGGATTAATGGGACCAATAAAGTCTAGGCCTCATTTAGAAAAAGGAAAATCTAGGAGAACATGTTGCAAAGGCATAGCAAAAAGTTATTTCCCAACAAATTTTTGGCACTTGTCACACAATCATGCAAATTTATAAGAATCTCCAAAGATTGAAGGCCAATAGTAACCATTTCTTATGATTTAAAAGCAGTAGTTTTTGCAAAAAAGTGGCCACCAACGTGAATAATAGAATCTAAATATCCATGAGTTTCATGTAACAATTTATGTGCTTCCTCTTCATTCACACATCGAAGTAATATACCATCAGCAGACCTTCTAAACAAAAATTATCCTAAAATAATATACTTAGAA
>ML815234.1:0-24664 GCA_009831015.1 Picea engelmannii | reverse complement strand
TGCTAGGCCTTATTAATATTGGCCTTTCTTACATGGAATTATATTATTCTACCTACGTGAGGGGGTAGGGAGGTTAGGTCCCTAACAATGAATCAATATTGCTTATTTTTCACAATTTTAAAACAATTCTTTAATTATTAAAATTATTAACCATTACAATTGATCAACAAGGAAGTACAATATACAAAATTTTAAATGCAGCAATAAAATTTATATTTATTTTACAAGCTACAACTTGTAGGAGACACCAATCTCCTGTCTTTTTTATCACCTACTCAAGGAGACACCAATCCCCTATTTTCAAGAACCAACTTGAGGAATCCACAAGTCTTTGTAAATCAGGCTCCAACTTGTAGAGGACTCCAATCCTCTTGTTTTCAAGCAACAACTTGAGGAAGCTGCAACTCCCTATTGTTCAGGCTCCAACATGTAGAGGACTCCAATCCTCCCTTGATCCTCCCTTCCACCCACACTTCTTGTGCATGTTTCAAGTGTTAAATTCTTCTTGGACCTATGCCCCTGGTTTTTGATCTTCTGTATTATCTCACAAAGACACTCCTATCCTTTCACCATACCTTTTTTTTTATATAATCTTTCAACATGTATGACATTGAACCATTGTGTATTTTTAACAATGAACCATTGCACCTCTTCATCTAATTTAACAATAATGTTGTCATTTCTATTATAATTAAAATTTGCTTTAATTAAAAAAGACTTCAAAATCTCTTGTAAGTTGTTCATCATTTATCCCTTCACTTGCGAAAAATCCCTGTAGCAGTAATGGAATGGATGGGTTCTTTAATCTGAGAGGTTCTATCCTTCAACCTTTTGGATATAATTTCTAACTGATCTAGGCTCCTAGTCGAGATGTCTTTCAATATTTTGTTTGGTCATCATAATTTATTTTAATCAAATATGCAGAGTAGAAACCCACAATTCTACTACGTCCTTATTCTTTCAAAGGATTAGATTCAATCTTTTATTGTTTTCTAGTGAATTTCCTATATCGAGCAGGCTTGGTCATTTATCCTTAGAAAATTTTACATAGGTATGGATTTCTTGCTGCTTCATCCATGATTATTTCGCTTTGCTCTTTAATTATGTCAATAGTTGGTTCTTAAGTTTTCTAACTGTCTTTGCTTTCTGAATTTATGGTATATGGAGATTTGGAGTATGTTTGGATTGGTGGTTAAGTGTTGATCTCTGTGGAATTGTATTTGAATCGTGCACATTGAAAAGATGTGTGGATTCTTCTTACTATATGCGGTATTCGTGCTTCATTTGAGTGAAAGGATACAGTTGGGGAATTCTTGGGCCTGAATTGACTATGGTTTCTTCTTTTGGGTTTCTTCCCTAAGCGTATAACTGCTCCTTATCTGTGGGTTATATGGACATTCGACATGTCATTTAAGTTCTTAGTCTTCATGCCCATTGTGGTCACATCCTTGTAACAACTCTATGAATATAAATGTTAAGTTTTTGTAGGAGTATTAATATTCTCGTGATCCTTTTGGCTAAACCCTCAATTTGGTCAGCTTGTTCTGCTCACTGCATTACTCTTCATTGTTATGTATTGAACCCTGTGTATTAGAAATTATTGTGGAGATGGCCAACCCAAAATTTAATAAAGGCACTATTCATGCTCATTTTTGGTCAGGGGTTTAGTTGATTATTTGTTATGAAAAATGGAACGAATGTTAATCCCACTCATTTTTCTGGTAATACAATCTGTCCTGTGAAGATATTGGGTTGATGACAACATTGCAAAATCATTGTTAAAGGAACACGACCTACTATGTGTTCATTTTTGTATGAAAGGAATACCTCTGTGGATGAATTATATATACGATGAATGAGTTTTGTGAACTAGAATGAAAGGGATTTTAGGAGCATTGATTGAATTTTGAATTTTGAATTATGTTATACAAGGGATCCCTTTTGGGGCCACTTCGTGGAACCCTGTGGCGATTTAAAATGTATTGGTGATTATCTCTTGGACCACAGTCTGTCTTTTCCTCCACTATTTGTTGTGTTGGATGTGATTACTACGATGTTGCTCACTTCTCGCCTCTGTTATATGCAAGAAATATTATTATTTTTAAATAATTATTGGGAAATATAATATAAATTGGTTGCTATGAACATGAATTTCTAAGGAAAATGAGAAGCCTTAAAAAGAAACACCAATTTTGGGTTGTTTTTTTGGGAAACAGGGTGTTCAGTTTTGAAACAGTAAGAGGTAGTGACTGTTAATTAATGGAAAATATGGCATTGTTTGATATATTAATAGAATAGTATCCATGGGAGTCCTTTCCATTATACCATTTTATGCAAAATACACTCTCCTCATTGTCCCAATTGCATTTTTCACTCTCTGTTCTATTGTTACTCATTTTTAAGGAAAAGTCTGTATGAAAATGAAAGAAATGAAGTGGTAGTAATTGATGATTGGTATTCTGAGATATGTTTAGACACACAATTGATTTTTTTTTTTATTGCTTGAACAATATTTTTAAATCCCCCCCCCCCTCCATGATATCACTTTACACTAAATTCAAGCCCTCCATACTCCCAATGACCCTATCAATTCACTGTTTGTATGGACATTAATAAAAGGCATTTTTATGGATGGATTGCATGTGTCATGTAGTAAATAATAGAGCCAACTTTTGATTTATTTAAGTAGAGTTTCATGTATGGGTTATTAAAAATATTGCTACAGGATGAGTTTTTTTAGCAGGGGTAGTAATGGTCGAAATAATAGAGGCAGAGGTAACTGGCAATGTGGATATAGAAGGTCTCAATTTTCTATTCACTTCAATGTTGATCCACAAGAATTAAACCAGCTGTTTAAGGTGAGGGTTTTCAATCTAGTTGGCCATGGTATATTTCACCCCTGACCTCGTAGACCCCCTTTTCAACCTCCTCAAAATTTTCCCGACATTCCTGTTCCTCCACATGTGTCAATGCAACACGAAGTCCCCGCTAATATCGAGTGGCAAGAAATTATCCACCAACCTATCTCTCACCACCATTGTTGGCCCACTGTTTCATTACCTCTACCACCACCAGTTAATCACAATGCTCAAACTGTCCATGCTGTTTCGGTAGTACAGTCCTCACATGCTAGTAAAATGTTAAAAACTGATATCTCACAACTTGTGCAAGAAAAAGGAAAAGCAGATGCCTGCCCCTCTAGTCCATCTACAGAGTCTGGAAAATCTGTGTCTTCACGCCTCCACCTAAAATACGACTAATCCCATGTGATCAACGAAATATAACTCCAAGGGTCTAACCAACCAAGCGCTACCCCAAAAAAGTCAAGAGGAGACAACAATGATAAGCGGAAATATGCTTCACACGGCGGAAAATATGGATTTTAAATGTTTTTTTTATGATGATATTCATTGATGAAGACAATGTTTAGTGATTTTTCAGCATATTTTGGACAACAAGCTTTATTTCAGATATTTTTTGTGGATAAGATGGATATATTGTTTTCTTGGGATATATCCTTAAATTTTGCTGATATTTAAGAATTTGATTTAAATGATATCCATGGGAGCTACAAGGGTGTTATATGATCCAAATAATAAGCTTTGTATTTTATATTTGATGATTGGAAAAAAGAATGATGGGAGTCACAAGGGGTCCCACCTATTTAGTAATTATTAACTAGACCCTTATTTATATATTAATATTAATTATTTCTCCCTAGACTAATTATTTAAGTTGATTTTATTTAACTAAAGAAAGTAGTTGAACTAACTCAACTTATTGAGAAAGAATAAAGGTTCAATGAGAGGAAGAGACAAGGGGAGGAGAATAAAAGGAGAACTACAATACTAAGGTTTTCTCTCTAGTGAGATAGCTTTAGTTTTCATTCATTTCCGAGTTTACTTGAAAGCCTAATCCTCTTGTTGACAACATGGTCTTATTGAAGGCAACTGACTTCAAAACTGAATCATACCATTCAATAGCTTGTTTTAAAGGTGTTTGATTTATATTTGATAGTTTGTGTATTCTTGTTGGTTTATGAATTGATTTTCATGGTTTATAAGGGATATCTTGCAGAGTCAAGTGGCATCATTTTGTGGCAAGCTGATCCAGATTATTAGTTTCAATTTTATTTCACTATCAGGGTCTTTTTGTATGGTGCTGATTAGAGACTTCTAAATTTGACTTTGGTCCATACCCTCACAGGGGTTTATAAAAGAAAAATACAGTTTTTATATATTAGAATGAAATAAAATCAGATTATTGTTCCGTCTCACACATGTGTTTTCATGACTTGGTTCTTCCTTTCACATTTGTATCCATTTTTAATTTATTGTAAAATCTGTATACATATATGTATCTTTGTTTAAATTTTATTTTTATATTGCAACATATACAATTCATAAAATTGGCCTTGATCCTTTGTAATTAATACTTGTGGATTGAGTAAATTTTTTGAGGCTATAAACCTTGGGTGACATTCCCAATTATCTTGTCTTAGCCACGAAAGATATGAAAATGATTGAGGGAGGTACTCGATACCTTTTCCTCAACTTTTATTTTGCAACCATACTGGAGAGATCTTCCATATCTCTCTATTTGATTGTATTCATGATCATCTTTGAATCCTTCTGTTTTTTTTCAAATACTCTTTGATTGATTTTTCTCATGATATTACCTTCTACAAGGCAGGCTAATATTAAACACGGTATTAAATACCAGACTAACATTTCCTTGACCCTATTCAATACTATCCTAGAAATGACTAGTACTCGAGCCGATCTTGAATGCTCTTGGGAAGTATTTGAACAAGATATAAGTATCCGTGAACGCTGGGAAGCTAGGGAAAGGTAGCCTAGAAATCAACAATAACCTCCCTTTTCCTAAGTCTTTGGTCTTCATTTTCATGTCCTTAAATCCTCACATTTCTATAAGAAGAAGAGGACTGTCCCCTGAAGCTACTCATATCATTTAAATAGGAAGAATGAAAGCCATTTTATCGACCCAAGAAAGCACTCTAAGGAGGAATTTGTCTGTTTCTTCTAGCTCACCCTTTTTACCCTTAACCATCACTTTCAAAATGGCATCTGTGGGTGGTGCTAGTGGTGCTAGAGGTGCTTCATCATTCCAACCTTCGAACTCATTGGTAATTGGTAGTCTATATAGTCATCAAGTTCCTATCCAATCTTCTACCAACCCTACTAAAGTTATAAATAAATACAAGATTTTCAGTTTGAGGAAGATGCTATGACTACCCCGTGGCATGTATCTTCTCCCTTGAATCTAACATCTGCTACTTGTTCATTACCCAAGTTTAAAGAGCATCTTCCTAAATTCTATGGGAACAATATTGTTTCTACGAACGAACACCTAATGTCATTTTCTAATGCTTGTCATAATATCGGGGTTAACGATAATGATACATGTATGCGCTTATTCGTCAACTCCCTTGAAGGAAAAGCGACAACTAATTTTTTTGAACTCCCTCTAAAAATACTTTCCACTTGGGAAGGTTTATTGGTTCAAGTTAACTTATGGACAATCCAAGAGCCCAACTGAACAATTAAGGGGATATAACAATATTTCTTACAAAGATAGTGAGACTATTAAGTCCTTCAACCTCCGCTTCACCAAATTGTACAATCAAATCCCTGAACTAATCCACCCCCAAAACCAAGCCGCTTTCATGCATTACTATAATATGATTCCCTCTCCTTATCTTCATAGGATCGAAGAAAAGGCTATTGAAAATCTTGGCTCCACTCTCCACACTTTCCTGGAGTATGAAGAGAAACTTGAAAGAACAGGTCTCCCTAAAGGAGAATCAGTCAAAAAAATAGATATGTTTGCCCTCCTACAAATTGGGCATGATATAAACAATCGGATGATAGCCTATGAATGAAAGGGGAATGTTCCCTCACCTACTTTTGGGGCATCTTATTCTTCCGCAACACCTTTTAGGAATACGAATGAAAATAGTTTTCATCCCAAGGCCATTATGTTTCACAGTTGGTGTAACTTTTGTGAAGAAATTACTTGTGAAGTTAAGAAGAGTACCAAAGATAAAATATTTGGCAAGAAGCCCAAAACCACTATCATTGTTCTAGAATGGGCCGAACCGGAAGATGTTATGATCATAAATACTAGGAACAAATATTATGCTCCTAAAGGGGAATACGATTCTCCTCATACTTCTTCCACCCCAGCTTCATATTCACAAGGTACTAATATACAAAATGTTAAAATTCCCGAAAGTTCCTTCCCCTCTTTCCTCTTCCAATTATAACAACCTTAACCAATTGGCTAATATCAAGGCTGATGCTACTCTTTTGGACATGGTTTACGTCCCTGAACAACACAAGCATCTCAATAATTTTATGGAAGGAAAGGCTTCCACAATTGCCAATATTTTTGAAGAGACAAAATAAGATGATACCACTGTAAGTAAGATAGGTGTAAATAAATTTAGACACCTTGTAAAAAACCCTCCATTTTTCATTTCTATAAAAATTATGGATAAGATAGCCCATTGTTGCCTAATTGATGGTGGTTCAGGTCCAAGCATAATGTCAAAAATCATCATGGAAGAGCTAGGCTTATCATGTACTAATGAAAATTATAGAAATATGCTCTCCTATAACAGTCTGCAATAGTCAACTATAGGTGAAATCAAAGACGTAACTTTAGTTCTATGTGCACATCCTGAAATAAAGACAACCCTCATCATCTAAGTAATCAACATGCCAATAAGCAATGATTCTATTATCTTTGGAAGAGACTGGAAAGCCCTAATAGGTGGATATATTTCACTTGATGGAACACATTTATCCGTTCCCCGAAATGGAAAGAATATTATAGTCCTAATAGAAGGCAGAATTTCACCATACATAGAGAGAATTCCTCAACCGAATGTAAACTATCTTGAGGAAGACTTAGGGGTGTACTCTATCTTTGCTGATGAGGGTGATACTACTTTGGAACAAATTGATTTAGAAGATGGTATGTGTCACATGAATTTCGATGGCTCATGCTCAAGCGAAGGAAATGGAGCTAGAATTATCTTGTACTCACCTATAGGTAAAATTCACGATTTTTATTATAGGTTAGAGTTTTCTTCCACGAACAATGTCACTGAGTTTGAAGCCTAACTTCTAGGCATCGAAAATGATTATAATATCAATTGTGGCCACCTCACAGTCTTTGGTGATTATGAACTTGTTGTGAACGTTGTGCGTAAAATATATTCTCCTAGAAATAAGTTGATGAAACACTATACCCAAGTTGTTTGGATGCTTATCTTGAACCTGTTATCATTTAACATCACTCATGTTATGATCCAGATTGTTTTTGGCATGAAATGAGAGCAGATATATAATAAAAAAATGTACAAAGATATCTCAGATATCTAATAATATAAACGAAATTTATCATAGATGCAACCATAAACACAGAGATACAGTAATACACAATTTTATATTAATGAGCGAAAATGTACAAAGACTGTAAAAATACAGAGTGAAAGACTCGCTAGAATGGTGGCAACTTATCTATGAGAAGATATGTGTCCGCTACTCACATTCACAAGAAGGTGATTTTAAAATGAGGCTACAAAGGCCTTTTTATCATAAATAAAATCTAAAACCCTAACCCGGAATATGAAAATCCAATAGTTTTGTGGACCCCGTTTTGGGTAGTTTTGTGTATCAACTTCCCGGGGGCGTAACTTTGGCATACGATCTCCGTTTGGGACACACAATAGCTCGTTTGAAAGGTATCATCGAGGATATTCATTTAGGAGGCTCAATGAGAGCCTTTTTCTATCATTGAGAATCTCATTCCTAAAAAAATATTCATTTAGGCCCTTAAAATGGCCCCCGTAAGTTAAAAACTGCTAAAAATAGTAAATTACCAAAATTTCTAGAAAACTGTTTTGAGCTAGTTGGAAAATGTGGGTGGCCACTGATATCCACCTAGATAAATCCTCCCTCCTTAAGAAGCAATGGTATCCATTGCATTGAGTTCTTGGGGGAGAGGGAAAAGGATTTGCTGAATCTACATCTTGATGAGCTGCTTTCCTTATTGGAGAAGTTGTGCTTCTTAGCTTGTTGAAGGTTGTCACAAACATGTGGATGGAAGGGTTGGACCTTTTTAACTAGTATGGCTACATGATATGCCTATGTGCATAAGGAATATTTACACTTTTTTGCAATCTTGTCGACCTGCTTTTGTTGGATAGAAGGTGCTTGGGCCGAGACTGTAGTGGTTGTAGTATCCTTATGTTCACCTTTTGAACAGATTGTGAAGAAGTTGAATTTTGTAGTATGAAATACTACCTTGTGGCACTGTTTAGGTGGAATAGTAGTTGAAACTATCTCTGGTATTCTGTAGAGATGACCCCCCAGAGAAACAATGACACTATGGGGTCGAGACTCATAAAAAACATGGCGCTTCCACATATATGGTTGGCCCAAGAGAACATCACATACATCCAGTGGGGAAACATCACATAATACCTCATCCTTGAAGGGTTGGATGCCGTATGACAATCAACATTGTTTCTTGACATGAAGATCTCGTCCCCGGTGAAGCCACCCGATGTTGTATGGTTGCAGGTGTGGTGTTGTCGACAATCCCAACTATTTAATGACCTCTACTGAGATGAGGTTCTTTTGGCTTCCTCTATCAAAAATAAAATGCAGTGGGGTACCCTTCAACCACATCTACAAATGAAAAAGGCACTCCTCCTCTTTAGGATCTGTTGGTTCTTCTGGTTGAATTGCTGCAGTTGCGACAATAACAATGGGGTTTGCGTCGATGATCTGTATTTTACCAGTATTTTCATAATCAGATTCTGAATCAAGGTTAGACTCCTTGTCTTTGATCTTGTCCACCAATGACTATTTTGAGCGACATTCCTTGGTGTTGTGCCAATGGATTTTGTGGAAATCACAACATTTTTTGATGTTCTTCTTTGTCTTCTTGTGACCCTTCTTTTCTTGTGGCTTGGACTAGTTTTCGGGAGACTGTTTGTTAGGGCCATCTTTATCATATTTTGGTTGTTTCATATTTTCAGACCCAAACTCCTGTTTTTTCTGGTGTTTAAATTTCTGCTCGATTTTAATAGGATAGAAATAAGCAACACCGAGTGATGAGATGTCTAGAAAATCCATTTCAGTTTGGATGTATCTTTGGAGAGCCCCATGATATTTCAGAACCAAATGTCGTTTAGAGTCTTTGATACCCAGCTTGGTGCGTAAGGTATGGAAGGTATTGGTGAACTATGAAACTTCTTGGCCCCTCTCTTGCTGCAGTTTGGTCCATCTCATGTACTGGTCCTCATAGTTTCCAACAGGATAATATTGTTCCTTCACCACATCCACAAAAAAATCCCAAGTGAGATCGACCCCATATATTCCAGACTCCTCCGTGGAAATTTTCTCCCAGTAAGTTTCCCACCAATGTTTGACATGGGGGAGAGTTTTAAGGAGTGTGAAGGTGATCTTTTCCCTTTCGTAAAAATTATGAATAGAGAAATAACCTTCTAACAGATTTAACAATTTGTCTAGGGCATCCACATCTATCTGATCTTCAAATACGGGAATATTAGAATTAACTTGTACCTTGAAAGGAGAGGTGCTTCCAAAGTGGTTGTTTGATGAAGATGTGCCTGTTTCTATTGACAAGCATTGAAGGATGTGGGAAACATTCTCCATCATTTCGTCCCTCTGTCGCATGAGAGCTTGCTCAAGCAACGGATTGATAGAATAGTTTGCTTCGTCGTTTTTCTTTTCTTCCTCCATGGAGGGTTTATTGGATGTGAGAGAGAGATTGTCTTCAAGAGAGACAAGCTCGAGAACCAAATTTCTATACTCATACCTCGTCGGGGACATGCACTAAAAAAAATGATCAAGAGCAGCCTGCTCTGATACCACTGATCCAGATTATTTTCAGCACAAAATGAGAGCAGAGATATAATAAAACAATGTACAAAGATATCTTAGATATCCAATAATATAACAAAAATGTATTAGAGATGCAACCATAAACACAAAGATACAATAATACACAATTTTATATTAATGAGCGAAAATGTACAAAGACTGTAAAAATACAGAGTGAAAGACTTGCTAGAATGGTGGCAACTTATCTCTAAGAAGAGATGTGTATGCTACTCGCATTCACAAGAAGGTGATTTTACAATGAGGCTCCAAAGGCATTTTTATCATAAATAAAATCCAAAACCCTAACCCCGAAATATGAAAATCTAATAGTTTTGTGGACCCTGTTTTGGGTAGTTTGGTGTATCAAATTCCCGGGGGCATAACTTTGGCATACGATCTCTGTTTGGGGCACACGATAACTCGTTGGAAAGGTATCATCGAGGAGGTTCATTTAGGGTGCTCAATGAGAGCCTTTTTATATCATTGAGAAGCTCTATCCCAAAAAACATTCATTTAGGTAAGTTAAAAATGGCCTTGTAAGTTAAAAACTGCTAAAAATAGTAAATTACCAAAATTGCCAGAAAACTATTTTGAGATAGTTGGAAAAGGTGGGTGGCTACCGATATCCACCTAGATCACGTTAAGAGAGAAATTAATTCAATGTCTAATAGGTTAGCTGTATTTGCAACATCTCCTACTCGACAACTTCTACCTCAAAGACCTGATTGTATTTTTCAATCTTTATATCGTCCACACATTCCTGATAATGTAGAATCATGGCAGGTTTTCCCTAATGATGAAGACAGATGTGCTTTCATACAAAATGAACCGTTTAATCCCAAGGAAATCATATCTATGGAAGACACCAAATTTCCAAAAGGCTTGACTCCTCTCGAGAGTTCATTTTCATTGAGTGATGTAGGCAACAAAGGGATGCAAAAGGAAGAGGAGTAAAAAAGGAAAGCGGGTGACACCATTTCCTTGAAATTTGGGATATCCTAATCTCCAGAGATGGTTAAACTAGGTGCCCAATGTTCTGACAAAGAAAAGGCAAAATTCACAGAACTACTAAGTGAATTTCAAAATGTTTTTTCTTGGTCATACGAGGATCTTTGTCGTTTTGATCTTACTCTCATACAACATGCCATTCCTATCAAGGAAGGGATAAAACCAGTTAAGAAAAAACAAATACCCATTAACCCCGCTCTTGAAGCAACTATTAGAAAGGAATTGGATTTTTTTTTGAAAGCTGGTATAATCTTTCCGGTTAAGTATTCTGAATGGGTTTCAAATTTGGTTCCTGTTAGGAAAAAACTGGTCAGATTCAATTTTGCATGGATTTTCACGCATTAAATAGATCATGTGTAATAGATAATTTTCCTCTCCCTAATATGGAAATGATTTTCAACATGTCGCAGGGTCACAAATGATGTCCTTACTTGATGGTTTCTCTGGATATAATCAAATCAAGGTAAAAATGATTAATAGATACAAAACCACCTTTACTACACGCTGGGGCACATTTTCTTATGAACACATGCCTTTTGGATTATCTAATGCAGGTGCCACTTTCTAGAGAGCTATGAAAATAGATTTTGACAATTTGATTGGTAAAATTATCCAAGTATATCTTGATGATTTGACTTTTTATTCAAAGAATCAATTGGATCACTTTGGTCATCTCATAAAAGTTCTCATACGATGTATAAAATTCAACATTTCTTTAAATCCTTCTAAATCTATTTTTGGCGTCACCAAGGGAAAAATCCTTGGACATATCATTTTTAATTCAGGAATAAGCATAGATATCGAAAGGATTGCATCTATTCTGAACCTTCCTACCCCTACTTCCAAAAAGGAAGTTCACGCCTTCATGGGTATTATCAACTTTTTCCATAGGTTTGTTCTTGATTTTGCTTTAATGGTTAAACCAATTCATAATATTCTAAAGCAAGATTTCTCCTTTTCTTGGACAGATGATGTCAAATGATTTCATAAGGATTAAGAAGGCAACCAGTTCCGCACCGATTATGGAGAAACCAAACTTTGAAAAATATTTTAATAGATACTAATGCCATCGAGGAAGTAATTTCTGTTATTCTCTTACAATATGATGACCAGAATAATGAAAAACCTATAGCTTACCTGAGCCAAATTTTATCAGACGATGAGTTCAAGTAATCTTATATTAAGAAACATGCTTTTTCTCTTGTTAAAGATGTAGATAAATTTCACCACTTTATTCTAGGAAAACATATGTAGGTAAAAGTCCCTTTTCATGCTATCAAGTTTATGCTTTCACAAACTTATCTTTAAGGGAAGCTTTCACATTGGCTTGCCAAGATTTAGGAGCATGATTTGATGATAATGACTTCAAAACAATCAAGGGATGAGACTTATCCCTTCACTTAGCTCAGCAAGATGAAGCAAGTGAAGAACTTGATGATCAGGATAATCCTCTTTCAACACTGTTTTATATTGAGATTCAAACCCTTTCTATTGCTGAACACCCCTGTTATAAAAATATGGTGTATTACTTGCAAAGTCAGAAATTCGTAGATGACTTAGATCCTCATTAGAGGAGAAGACTCTGCCTTGAATCTTCTAAGTATATTATTTTAGGATAATTTTTGTTTAGAAGGTCTGCTGATGGTATATTACTTCGATGTGTGAATGAAGAGGAAGCACATAAATTGTTACATGAAACTCATGGATATTTAGATTCTATTATTCACGTTGGTGGCCACTTTTTTGCAAAAACTACTGCTTTTAAATCATAAGAAATGGTTACTATTGGCCTTCAATCTTTGGAGATTCTTATAAATTTGCATGATTGTGTGACAAGTGCCAAAAATTTGTTGGGAAATAACTTTTTGCTATGCCTTTGCAACATGTTCTCCTAGATTTTCCTTTTTCTAAATGAGGCCTAGACTTTATTGGTCCCATTAATCCTTCTTCTTCTGCAGTGCATATTTTTATTTTGATAGCCACCGATTATTTCACTAAGTGGACTGAATTTGTCCCTCTTAGACACTCACGGGATGAGGAGGTAATCTCTTTCCTAAAAACTAATATCTTCTCTAGATTTGGCATTCCTTTAGAAATTATTACAGACAATGGTCCCACTTTCATTTCCGCAAAATTGACTCAATTTCTAGTCAAGTTGGGAGTCAATCATTTGACTTCATTAGCCTATTACCCCCAAGGAAATGGGAAATCCAAGTATACTAACAAAAATATGGTTAGTATTATAAAGTTGCTCATCGAAGATAAGCCTCATCAGTGGCACACCCTCGTCACTTATGCCCTTTGGGAAGATCACACTACCACCAAGGTAAGCACATGTTGCACCCCCTTTCATCTTGTTTATGGTCAAGAAGCCATTCTTCCTACTAAGCTAGAACTTTCTTCTCTACGACTGATGCTACAGATTGAAGAATTAAATTCTTCCAATGTCCCTCAAAGGATAAATGCACTATTATCCTTATAAGAATAAAGAATGTTTTCCTTGGAAAACATAAGGAAAAGACAATAAATTGCAAATAAGTATTTTAACAAATGCACAAAAGCTGTCAAATTTAAGGTAAATAAGAAATTCTTACTTTGGGACTAAACCCATGATGATAGAGGGAGACATTCAAAGTTTCAGAAATTATGGCTAGGTCCTTTCAAAATAGCTTTTTTCCTAGACGCCAACTTTTATCTTTTAAAGGATTTGGAAGAGAGATTGTTTTCCTATAGTACTAATGGTTCCCACTTGAAACATTATGTGGAACTAGATTGATTGATAAACACCATGTGGAAATCAATGTTGTATAAATATTTTTGTTTGGTTGTTTTATTTTGCTTTGTTAAATTGAATTTTTAATTTCTGTTGTTTTATTTTCTGCCATTTTGTTTTTTGTTTATCAGAAGTAAAATTTTGGATCAGTTTTTCCACAACATTGCCATTCTGTAAATATAGTTGAAAAATAAAAATAAAGGTTACACAGTTGTTAGGATGCCCTCCTTTTAGACATCGTTGTGAATTCTTTTTTCTTTCAGTACTGCTGTTAGATAGATGATTTGGTATTCTTCCCTATTTTCTACTATCCCTTTCTTCCCTCCATCCTGAGATTCAAAAGAGCATATCAGAAAATTTCTTCGCAACACAAATAAACACTTTTATTGTGAGTGATCAAATGTTATGCATACAAGACCAAACCCCCTCATACGTACCATTTTCCATGAGTTATTCCCAAAATCCCCTCTCATTATCTCCCTTAAACCATATTTCCCCCCCTGTTGCATACTCATTCTAGTCAACAATTCTTTGATCTATGTTCACCTGGTCTACAAAACCAGACATTCTGAGTTCTCAATCTCTTGGAAATAGATTTCCTTGTGGAGTCACTAGTTTGTTGATTCCCACAAGAAAAACATAGGGTACCTTCTTGCAAATGGTTGCAAGGCCTGATTATTTAATTATATTTAATAATATACTAATAGGTGGGACCCCGTGTGTGACTTGTGTGACTATGATGAAGAGATGACACTTATGTTCTATGTGGTTACGACTTGGATGAGATACAATCTCTGTAGTTTATTTTCTTTTAAAGTCGTCGAATTAGTTGATCAAATGATGTTATGGGAGATATGATTTAAGAGGGAATGGTGTTGTTTTATACAACTCTCACATCTATTATTATGTTGCATTTAGTTTGATGAGGGACCTAAAATCCATGTTTAAGTTACATATGTGATGTGTTGATTCCATGTTACAAGGATTGCACACATTTGTTAAATTTGGAAATCTAAAAGATGAAACATGGTATCCCTATTAAGTATTTGATATATGGAGTTTTAAACAAGGGTTGGCATATTTGTTAAGTTGGATACTTAGGGGAATGGTGGTGTATTCAACTTGCATTAAATTGATTTGGATTTAGTGATTGATGTGTTGTATGTTATCTTGATCGTACAGGCTACGGATGAATGTAGATACGAAGTGCAGTAAATGCACGTTGCTCTAACCCTCCTCGATCCCGCCACCATAGTCATTTTTCATTTTCTCTTGTTGGTTGCTACTGCTCCGCTTTGCTCGGCCATGGAAACAAGCTTGGTTGTTTATCCTTAGAAAATTTTACATAGGTATGGATTTCTTGCTGCTTCATCCATGAAGATTTCACTCTGCTTTTTAATTAAGTCAATAGTTGTCTCTTGAGTTTGCTCGTTGACTTTGATTTCCAAAGTTATGGCATATGGATATTTGGATTGTGTGTGGATTGGTGGTTAAGTGTTGATATATGTGGCGTTGTATTTGAACCATGTGCATTGAAACGATGTGTGGATGCTTCATACTGTATGTGGTATTTGTGATTTATTTGTGTGAAAGGATATAATTGGGGAATTCTCAGGCCTGACTTGCCTCTGGTTTCTTGTTTTGGGTTTCTTCCCTAAGCATATCAGTGTTCTTTGCCTGTGGGTTATATGGACATTCAACCTGTCATTTAAGTTCTTAGTCTTCATGCCCATTGTGTCCACATCCTTGTAACAAATATGTGAATATAAATATGAAGTTTTTGTAGGATTATTAATATTATCGTGCTCCTTTTGGCTAAACCCTCAATTTGGTCATCTCGTTCCCCTCACCACATTACTCTTCACTATTATGTATTGAACCCTGTGTATTGTAAATTATTGTGGAGATGACCAACCCAAAATTTAATAAAGGAACTGTTCGTGCTCATTTTTGGTTAGGGGTTTAGTTGATTATTTGTTGTGCAAAATGGAAAGAATGTTAAGCCCACTCATTTGTCTGTTAGTACAATCTGTCCTGTGAAGATATTGGGTTGATGAAAACATTGAAAACTCATTGTTAAAGGAAGACAACCTACTGTGTGTTCATTTTTGTATGAAAGGAATACCTCTGTGGATGAATTATATATGTGATAAATGAGTTTTGTGAACCAAAATGAAAGGGATTTTAGGAGAGTTGATTGAAGTTTCAATTTTGAATTATGTTATACAAGGGATCCCTTTTGGGGCCACTTCGTGGAACCCTGTGGCTATTTAAAATGTAATGGTGATTATATCTTGGACCACATTCTGTCTTTTCCTCCACTGTTTGTTGTGTTGGATGTGATTACTACGATGTTGTTCACTCCTCAAATCTGTTATATGCAAGCAATATTATTATTGTTAAATAATTCTTGGGAAATAAAATATAAATTGGTTGATGTGCAAAGAAATTTCCAAGGCAAATGAGCAACCTTGAAAAGAAACACCAATTTTGGGGTTTTTTTTTTGGGAAACACTATGTTGTTCAGTTTTGAAATAGTAATAGGTGGTGATTGTTAATTAATGGAGAATATGGCATTGTTTGATATATTAATAGAACAAAATCCATGGGAGTCCTTTTTGTTATACCATTTTATGAAAAATACACTCTCGTCATTGTCCCAATTGCATTTTTCACTCACTGTTCTGTTGTTACTCATTTTTAAGGAAACGTTTGTATGAAAATGAAAGAAATGAAGTGGAAGTAATTAATGATTGGTATTATGAGATATGTTTAGAAACACAGTTGATTGTTTTTGTTGATTGCTTGAACAATATTCGTAAAAATTTTCCCCTCAATGATATCACTTTACGCTAAATACAAGCCCTCCATACTCCCAATGACCTTATCAATTCCTTGTTCGTATGGAAATTAGTAAAAGGCATTTTTATGGATGGATTGCATGCATCATGTAGTAAATAATAGAGCCAACTCTTGATTTATTTAATTAGAGTTTCATTTATGGGTTATTAAGAAATTTTCATGACTGGTTAAATATTGCTAGAGGATGAGTTTTTCCAGCAGGGGCAGTAATGGATGAAATAATACAGGTAGAGGTATCTGGAAGCGAGGCTATATGAGGCCTCCATTTTCTATTCACTTCAATGCTGATCCACAAGATTTAAACGAAATGTTTCAAGTGGGGTTTTTCAATCTAGTTGGCCATGGTATATTTCACCCTCGACCTGACAAACCCCCTTTTTAACCTCCTCAAAATTTTCCCAACATTCTTTTTCCTCCACATGTGTCAATGAAGCCTGAAGTCCCCGCTAATGATGGGTGGCAATAAATTTTCCACTAACCTATTTCTCACCACCATGGTTGGAACACTATTTTATTACCTCTACCACCACCAGTTAATCCCAATGCTCAAATTTCTCATGCTGTTACACAAGTACAGTCCTCACACGCTAATAAAATATTAAAAATTGATATCCCACAACCTATGCAAGAAAAAGGAAAATCAACGACCTCCCCCTCCATTCCATCTTTAGAGTCTGGAAAATTCGTGTCTTCACGCCTCCACCTAAAAGACAAATTCTCCCATGTGATCAGTGAAATACAACCCCAAGGGTCTAACCAACCAAGGGCTACCCCAAAAAAGTCAAGAGGAGACAATAGTGATAAGAAGAAATATGCCTCAGACAGTGGAAAATATGGATTTTAAATGTTTTTTTTTATGATTATATTCAGTAATGAAGACAATGCTTAGTGATTTTCAACATATTTTGGACACTCAACTTTATTTCAGATATTTTTTGTGGATAAGATGGATATATTGTTTTCTTGGGATATATCCTTAAATTTTGCTGATATTTAAAAATTCGATTTAAATGATATCCATGGGAGCTAAAAGGGTGTTATATGATCCAAATAATAAGCTTTGTATTTTATATTTGATGATTGGCAAAAAGAATGATGGGAGTCACAAGGGGTCCCATCTATTTAGTAATTATTAACTAGACCCTTATTTATATATTATTATTAATTATTTCTCCCTAAACTAATTAGTTAAGTTAATTTGACTTAACTAAAGAAAGTAGTTGAACTACCTCAACTTATTGAGAAATAATAAAAGTTCAATGAGAGGAATAGACAAGGGGAGGAGAATAGAAGGAGAATTAGAAGACTAAGGTTTTCTCTCTAGTGAGATAGCTTCAGGTTTCATTCATTTCTGAGTTTACTTGAAAGCCTAATCCTCTTGTTGACAACATGGTCTTATTGAAGGCAGCTGGCTTCAAAACTAAATCATACCATTAAGCAACTTGTTTTAAAGGTGTTTGATTTATCTTTTATAGTTTGTGTAATCTTGTTGGTTTATGAATTGATTTTCATGGTTGATAAGGGATATCTTGCAGAGTCAAGTGGAAACATTTTGTGGCAAGATGATCTAGATTATTAGTTTCATCTTTATTTCACTGTAGGGTCTTTTTGTATGGTGTGGATCGAAGACTTCTAAATTTGACTTTGGTCCATACCCTCGCAGGTGTTTGTAAAAGAGAAATACAATTTTTATATCTCAGAATGAAATAAAATTAGATTATTGTTTTGTCTCACACATGTGTTTTCATGACTTGGTTCTTTTTGTATTTGTCTCCATGTTTACTTTATTGTAAAATTTGTATACAATTATGTAGTTTTGTTTAAATTTTATTTTTATATTGCAACATATACAATTCATAAAATTGGCCTTGATCCTTTGTAATTAATACTTGTGGATTTGGTAAATGTTTTGAGGATATAAACCCTAGGTGACATTCCCAATTATCTTGTCTTAGCTAGGAAAGATCTGAAAATGATTAAGTGAGGTACTCCATACCTTTTCCTCAACAAAGCCGATGGCCATGAAGGACGAAGAATGGGAGGTTCTTGACAGAGAGGCACTAGGAATGATACAGTTGAGCCTGACAGTGTCTGTGGCTTTCAATATTTAAAAAGAAAAGACAACAAATGAGCTAATGGATGCATTGTATGAACTGTATGAAAAACCCTCGGTGTCCAATAAGGTATTTCTAATGAAGAGCTTATTTAATGTGAATATGTTAGAAGGTGGGTCTGTTGTAGATCATTTAAATGAATTTAATACTATTACTAATTAGCTAAGTTCTGTAAAAGTGGACTTTGATGATGAGGTTAGGGCTCTTCTAATATTGTGCTCATTGCTAGAAAGATGGAATGGCTTTGTCATGGTTGTACGTAACTTTGTCTCTGGTTCACACAATCTAAAATTTGATGATGTTGTTGGTGTTATCCTTAACAAGGAAATGCGATGGGAAATAACATGTGAGACATCTGATAATGCATTGACTGTGAAGGACATGGGAAGACAAAAGGATATAGTAAATGGATAAGGGAATTGTGGGAATTCTAGGAAGGGCATATCCAAATCTCGGCTGGGAAATATAGAGTGTTGGAATTTTGGGAAGAAAGGACATATGAAGAAATACTGCAGAGCTCCAAAGAAACAAAGATATGGAAAACAAGAGAAAAATCAAGAAGCAAAGGTAACAAGTGATGTGTTACACAATGCTTTGATTCTTTTTGTAGATAATATTTCTGAGTCTTGGGTAGTAGATTCAGGGGCTTCATTTCATGCCACACCCCATAGGAAACATTTTCTAGATTATGTTCAAGGTGATTTCTGACAGGTTCATTTCGTTGATGATGCACCATGAAATGTTTTTGGAATGGGAAAGATACAAATAAATAAAAATATTAGAAAAAATTGGTTTTTGAAAGAGGTAAGACATGTTCTAGATATAAGGAAAAATATAATTTCAACTGGGTAGTTGGCAAGTGAAGGTTATATATCTATATTTACAGATAAGATGTGGAAGGTCACTAAAGGATCACTAGTGATAACAAAAGGAGACAAGGTAGGTACATTGTATTTATGTACTGGTAATACTGACTCTTCTATCTCTTTAGCTTCTACAAGAGTGAATACAACACTCTGGCATCATAGGCTTGGACACACGGGTGATAAGGGGATGCAGATAATTCACAAAATAAATTTGTTGTCAGGTATTAAACAAATTGATTTGTATTTTTGTGAGCCCTGTGTTTATGGAAAACAAAAGAGAGTTAGATTTCTCAGAGTCAGAAAATAAAAGAATAGTGAAAGGTTAGATCTTGTGCATACAAATGTATGGGGACCAACTCATGTATCATATTTTGGTGGCTCTCATTATTATGTTCCTTTTATTGATGATGCAACTAGAAAAACTTGGGTTTATTGCATACGAAAAAAATATGATGTTTTTGATACTTTTAAGAAATGGAAATATTTGGTTGAGAATGAGATAGGAAAAAGGTTGAAGTGTCTCAGATCAGATGATGGAGGTGAACACTGCAGTAGGGAGTTTGATGATTATCATTAATATCATGGGATTCATAGAGAGAAGACAGTTCTAGGAACACCACAAGAAAATGGTGTGTTAGAAAGAATGAACAAGACCATCATGGAGCGTGCAAGGAGTATGAGACTGCATGCATGGTTTCCCTTATAGTTTTGGGAAGATGTTGTAGATATTGTTGTTTACTTGATAAATATAGGATGTTCTAGTTATTTGGATGGTGGAATTCCAAAGGAGGCATGGAAATGTAAAAAGGTAAACTATTCATTTATGAAGAATTTTGGTTGTGAAGCATTTGTCCATATTGATAAAGAAAATAAAACAAATCTTGAAGCAAAATACAAGAAGTGTACCTTTATTGGATATGGTGTTAATGATTTTGGTTATCGCTTTTGGGATTATGAAAAAAATAAAAAAATAGGAGTAGAGATGTCATATTCAATGAGAAGGTCATGTATAAAGATCAGTTCCAGGGAAGGAAACAGGAAGAAGAAAAGCAAGAATACACGGTGCTTGAGGAGATCACTGAAAACGAAATTCCAAAGGTATCAGAAAATCAAAATGTACAACAATAGGAGCGATATGTACCTCAAACTACTGCAAGTGTTTTTAGAATATCTACCGGGTTAAGTAGACCCCCTGAATGATAGTCTCCTTCATTGTACTATTTATTGTTGACTGATTCTGGTGAACTAGAAAGTTATGAAGAGGCACTACAGGTAGACACTAAAAGGAAGTGGGAGAAATGCATGAAAGAGGAAATGGATTCCTTGGTAAATAACCAGAATTGGGACTTGGTTTAGTTGCCTGTAGGAAAAAGATCATTTCAAAATAAATGGGTTTACAGGTTGAAGGAAGAAGATGGAGGAAAAAAGCAGTACAAGGCTAGACTTGTTGTAAAGGGGTTTGCACAAAATAAATATATATATATTTTGATGAAATATTTTCTCCCATTGTTAAAATGACTTCAATTAGGACTATTTTAAGTCTTGTGGTAGTAGAAGATTTGCATCTTGAACAATTAGATGTAAAATCATCTTTTCTCCTTGGGGATTTGGATGAAGAGATTTATATGCAGCAGCCACAGGGGTATGAGGTCAAAGGGAAGGAAAATTTGGTATGCAAGTTGAAGAAGAGTTTGTATGGCCTAAAGAAATCTCCAAGGCAATGGCATTTGAAGTTTGACAGGTTTATGATAGAGCAAGGTTATAATAGATGTCATTTTGATCATTGTGTTTATTTTAAAAGGATATAAAATGGAAGCTATATTATCTTGCTATTGTATGTAGATGACATGCTTGTTGGAGGGTCTAATATGCATGATATAAATGTGCTCAAGAAGAAATTAGCTAATTCATTTGCGATGAAGGATTTGGGTGCTGCAAAGAAAATACTTGGTATGAGAATAACAAGAGACATGAAAAATCACAAATTGACATTGTCTCAGGGTGAGTACATAGAGAAGGTGTTGGAGAGGCTTAGAATGCAGAATGCAAAACCAATTTGTACACCTTTGACCATCCATTTAAAATTAACTAAGGAAATGTATCCCAAGACACAAGAGGATATATAATACATGTCCAGGGTCCCTTATTTATCAACAATTGGCAGCTTGATGTATGCGATGGTTTGCACAAGACCAGATATTGCACATGCAGTGGGAGTTGTGAGCATGTATATGAAAAATCTAGGTAAAGAACATTAGGAAGTAGTAAAGTGGATTATCAGGTATTTGGGAGGTACTTCTACTCATGCATTATGTTTTGGAGGTTCAAACAATGTTATACAAGGATATGATGATTTATATATGGCAGGTGATAAAGATAGCAGGAGGAGCACCACAGGGTATGTTTTTACTGTAGGTGGAACAACATTAAGTTGGATTTCAAAACTACAAAAGGTTTTTGCACTTTCAACAACAAAAGTAGAGTATGTTGCTGCTAAAGAGGCTAGTAAAAAAATGATTTGGTTACAAAGGTTTATGGAGGAATTGGGAAAGAAGAAGGAGAATAACAGGTTGTACTATGATGGTGAGAGTTTCATTCATATTGCAAAGAACTCAGCCTTCCATTCAAAGACTAAGAATATACAGCTCAGGGTACCATTTCATATGATCTGTCTTGGAATATGGACATTTGAAGTTGGAAAAGATACATATTAGCTAGAATCCTGTAGACATGTTAACAAAGGGAGTAAGCAGAGAGAAACTGAGTTCTTGCTCAGTTTCAGTTCACCTTCAATCATGAAGGTAAATATTATAAATTTTCTAGGTCCAAGTTAGATCATAGTCCAACATGTACAACAATAGTGGAGTTGTTGTGATTAGTATCCATGTGGGATATTGTTGGTCGAGGAGCTTGATTATCTTCCTGATTTAGAGATCTTTGTTTTCAGCCGTGTTTATACCCCATGAAGAATTTACACCCTAGAATATTGTACACCCCTCCACGTGGGGGGGTTTCCCCCCCTTGCGGGGGTTCGAGGGAGAATTCCCCAAAGGAAAATTTTCCTTGTAAAATATTGTAATTTCGTAGTCAATCTGGACCGTTCATTACAAGGTCACAAATTTGACGGTAGAAGTTATTTCAGGGTTTTTTTCCCTAGAAGGAAACCCTATTTTATGAGGCAATTGTATTGCGGCTGTGTATGTGCGTGATTATTTTTTCTGAGAGGATACTGTGAGAGAAAGAAGATAAAGTTATAATGGGTGTGTTGTAGGTTGTATCCCTTCATTTTGCTGGATAATAGAAAGGAAGGACTTGACAATTTCTTTTTTGGACGTAGCCCACACTGGGTGAACCACGTATATTTGTGTCTCTATTATATTGTGTATCTTATGTGTTTTATTTCTGCATTTGTCTTATTTTATTGCTCCACGATCTTGTTTTTCTAATAGAGAGGTGAAACACCAAGGAAGGCCGATTTTTCTCCTAGTTAGGGTTTCCAGTGTAAATCTATGTGTACTATGTGTATGAGCCATTTATTAATTTTTGTTTTTATTAAGAATATGTATGCATTGGTTTAGTTCACAAGTTTAAAACTTACATGTGGTATCAAAGCACATTTTTAGCTTCAGGGGAATGCCTTTCTTGTTGAGGGTTTGGCTCGGTCTTGATAGATCAAGTTTATCTTGGGTTTTTGATAAACCTGGGTTTAATGGTAGCTTTGCAATGGTTTTTCGTGTGTTGAAAGAGAATGACGAGAAGTTCTAGAATCAATATTGAGAAGTTCAACAGTAAAAACGTTGAGCTATGAAAGCTCAATATGGATTACCTTCTTGTAGACAAAGAACAATGGATCACTATGGATCCCGATACATAACCTACTGGTACACAAGTTATTGGTACACATTCTATTGGTATGTCAAAACAAAATTAGGAGAAACTGGATAGAAGAGCAAGGAGTATGATGTAACTCTTCTTGGCATATTCAATGTTACTAAATGTGTCAGGAGAATCTACAACCAAGGAACTATGAGAAAAGTTGGGGAATTTGTATCAGTCAAAGTCCCTGGTAAACAAGTTGTTTCTTTGAAAAAATATGTATAATCTTAGGATGGAATATGCATACTTTGTGACAGAGAATATAAATTCCTTCAATACTTTGGTAAGTAAACTTGTCTTTGTTAATATTACGATTGCAGAAGAAGATAAGTTTATTACTTTTTTATGTTCTTTGTCAAAATCCCAAGATAATGTGGTTGTAGCAATTGGTAGTACCACCCAATATAAATTGAAGTATGAGGATGTAGTTTCATCCTTGTTATCAGAAGAGATGAGGAGAAAAATTATGGATAGTCATAGCACATATGATTTATTTGTAAGAGGTCATCCCCAAGATAGGAATAAAAATAAGTCTTCGGGGGGAAGATCTAAATCTAAAGTTAGATCTAAATCCCTGAAAAAATATTTGAGGAAATGTTGGAAATGTGGTAACACTAGCAATTATAAGAAAGATTGCAAGTCTGAGAATGTTGATAAAGAAAAGGGATATTATGATGCCTCTTCCATAGGGGCTAAAACCTACACAAAATAAGGAGGTGATGTTTACCTGACATCTATAGGTACACATGAAAATCTTGATGTATGGTTGATTGAATCAAGTGCATCATTTTATATGACTCCTCACAGGGAGTGGTTCAGTGAATATGAAAAGTACAATGTTTTTGATGTCTTCCCAAGAGATGACTCAATAGCCAAAGTCATGGGATGTGGAAGGGTTAAGTTTTTGTTGAAATATGGAAGGATTAGAACTGTCCTCAGAGTTCTGCACATTGAAGATCTAGCTAGGAGTCTAATATATGTAAGTAATTTGGATGATGTAGGTGTGGATACTTTATTGGGAAAGGGAACTTGAAATATGGTACGTGTAGAAATGGTGTTTATGAGGGGAGTTCGATGTGGAACTCTATACAATTTTTTGGGAAGCACTTATACTGGTGGGTGTAACAATTTTATTGTTCATGAGCAGAGAAATAAAAATACAGGATTTGTACTATCCTTGGAAAGAAGACCATGATGTGGCATCAAATACTGGGACATATTGGA
>ML815233.1:97275-127812 GCA_009831015.1 Picea engelmannii | reverse complement strand
ATTTTGATGATCATGTGCACAATTCAAATGCATCGACGTTAATAGATATACATATCTCAACATAATTGATTGTGACATTAAACAATTCATGGGCACATAATAGTAGATCCATGCCACGTTAATGTTACATCATTAGTTGCAAGGATATTGTGATTGCCATTATTTTTCTCTACGTGACTAACTATTTGGACCAATTGTGCCAGTTCAACAAAACATAAAAGCCTAATTGTGTGAAATAAACTTTATTGTTGTACACAAACAATCAAGATGGTCAATTCTTATGCCTCAGATAGTGCGAACGTACGAGGCACACAAACCAACAAAAAAGGGCCATTTGTTTATATACAAATCTAGGGGCATAAATCCAATGGATCCTCAATCTCTGTCTCATTGCTTAGGTCCACTAACAATACGTTCCACATTGATGTGATTGCATCAACTATTTGCCACCATCTCAATGCAATTGACAATTACTAGCGGCACATAATGCACAAGCTAATGACGACATGCCCAATGCAACTAATTGGAATTAGAACATGATGCATTCCACAAAACCATCAATGGCTTCAATGCTACACAACATTACTAAGAATATAACAATCATACTTATATAAAGATTTGGACCATGAGGCTCATATTATTGTTGTTTACACTTGATACCTTTTTACAATGTTCACATTGGATATATATGGTCATTTGTTAAAGATTACAATAAACACAAATATTCATCCACTTTGGGGATCAAAGTCTTGTTGGGTTGTGAATCCAAAAAATGTAACTACTCATTATCAGTGTAATTGGCTTCTATACTATTATGTTTTACTCTATATTCCCCCCCACCCCCACCCCCACCCCCACCCTTAAGACACATTGAGCTTAAGCATTTTGAGTTGGCCAATGTAAACATAAGCGTAGCTTTGTGTGCATTCATTTGATCATTGATGCTCTAGCAAAGAGCACACATTATGCATTCCACTGCATAGTGTGAGTTATTGTTCAAGTGACTCGTGTACATATCTTTGAAGGAAATTTCAAGATATACTAATCATCAATTGATGCGTTCGAAGGAATGAAAGTGTAATGCACCCATCCTTGTGGTAAATAGAGCTACCTTCATGCACATTCATTCAATTATCGATGTATTTTCTAGCATCGAGCACACATTGTGCATTCTATTGCATTGTGTTAGTTATTGTCCCAATGACTCGTGTACACATCTTGAAGGAAATTTCAAGATATACTTCCATCATCAAGTGATGCATCCAAATGAATGTTAGTGTAATGCACCCATCCTTGTGGTACATAGTGCTTCCTTTGAAAACTAGGTGCACACTATCAAAAATAGCCTCGCCCAAGGCTATACTTGAAAGAGACTACCCCAATTTGCATTTACTTGTGGGCCCCAATGCATGTCCTACTTATACGGGGTGCACCTCTCACCTTTTCCCCTAGCACCCTATCAAAATACCACTATTGTTGCAAAGAATGCAAACCTCACCTAAAATATTAGGAGTGTTGTTCAACTTTTTAATAGGGGCATTATTAATGCAGTGACAAGGGGTACTTTTAGGCACCATTTGTAATGATTTAGAATTGGTATTGGACATTGTTAAGATAAATCCAATATACAAACACAATCACATATTGTGCATCACTTAAAATATTTGACATGAGAGGTATATAGTGGTAAGACCTCAACAAGTAGACGAAACATCTTCTCTCCAAATTAAAGCTTTATTATATTGTCATGGCTCCATGAGTGAAGTAATAGATTTCATAAGAGGGCTTTATATGGGTCTCATAACCTCATGGAGAGAATCTCTCAACTTCCTCCTACATAAGGTTTGACAAAATCCACAAGCGGATCTTATAACGACTTGACACAAGAATAAGATTAGGTCTATACTACCCAATCAATGTCATGTATTGTTTTGTTACCGAGGTAGGACTCCATGAAACTTAATATCTCTAAGTTAGGTTTACAAATATTAGTGATATTCATGATCACTAATACCCCTTTTAAGATTGATTAGAAAAAAAGGTGAGATTTACAAAATATGATAACTATCATGAACTTGTATTTGGGCAAGTAAATACTCATCATCTACCCTTAATAATCACTTTGGGAAGGATGTGGGCATACAACAAATGTTAACGCAATAATCTCCCTTAATGTTGATTTGGGTGGACAAGAAAAAAGCAATATAAAAATTTGACAACATCCTTATAATAATGAGGTCTTGGGAATCTCAAATGGAGAGTTCTTCAAAATAATGACCTTATGAAAACCACAATATTCACACTAAACTCTTCAACGCTTGGGATGCTTACAAAGGTTTCATTTAACGAGCTTAGGCATGTGATCAAGTCAGGGAGCTAAAATCTCACGACACTGTCAGATACAATAATCTCTATAGATGACATGAAAGATGGTAGAAACAAACTGGTGTTAAGAGTGATTCAACAAAGATGCACTTAGTGCAAGAGCATGGAAGTTCTACAAAGTGCTCCAAATAAACAAAGAATCCTATGGAAATTGAGTGTGATTTCACAAAAGCCACTATTAGAGATCAACAAGGTTGCCTCAAACCAATGATTAGTGAGTTGACCACATGTCATTTTGGGCAAGAGGGCCAAAGACTCATCAAAGTTTCAAGAATTCACAAAAGAATTGAAAACTTGCCATCAAAGTGGTTAGAGGTAGAGATTGCATGGTGATCAATCAATTAATGAGAGCAAGTAGCATTGCATATGCGTACAATGGGTGACACAAGTAAAAATGATTTCCGCAAGTGGTGTCTCAAGTCTTTTTTTTTTCCATTTATGCATCTTCAATAGAGATTTTTAAGAGGAGCTATTAATATACAAGTAGGATCTTTGATGCCTCGATGGAGGAAGACAAATTCAATCATTATGTTTATGATGAAGATATCATCGACTTATCGATGACACACAAGCATGATTTGATGGAACAAAATCTTTAGTTTGTTGAATGGATGATTGAGAAGAATATTTTTTTGCGAATTAGATGATGCTGAATGAATCTTTAGGGTAGAAGATACATCCCTTGATGATCTAGAAGATGGGGCATGCTTTGGTCCCTATGAAACAAAGGTGGTTGTGAGATCAAGGGAACTTGAAGATGAAGTTCCAACATAGACAATACTTGGCCTCGTTGGTCTCATCTTAGGTACAATTAGTGAGACAATAACTTGTCTAAGCTCGTCGATTCCACCCCTTGTATAACCCATTTGATGTAGTAATTTAGAACATATGCCTTCTGTGTACTTCTCGAACTCAGAGAAGATGACTCACTAGTGGCCAACAACGTTGGAGAAGAGGTTGATTATGGAGCATTACATATCTAACTATGAACAATTGATAACCTCTTCCTTCTCCCTCAATTCATTAACGAGTTTCTGATTGATAAGATTCACATTTTGAACACCATTTAATAATTGATTTTTCTCACCTCACAATTCACTTATTTCTTTGATGAGTTTCCAATTGAGATTGCAATGATTCTTAATAGCCTTGTCCTTTTGAGACAATTGATCACAAAGCTAAGCAATTGAATTTTGCAAGAATGTAAATTCAAGATGAAGTCGTGCATAAGTTTCCTACACTTATCATTAATTCTTTGTAGGGGGAAACTTCATTACAAAGTTTATCATTAGTATCACACAATGAAGCAATTACATTATGAAGTTGTGCACTTAAAACCTACAAAGAAACAATCTTACAATTATGCATCATTTATACTTTTTTGCAAGGAAACCATTTTATTGCGAAGCTCACCATTTGAAGTTTGCAAAGAAATGATAATCTCATGATGTTATGAATGAGAATTTCTTCTTCCTTGTCAAGATCGCCCATAATAAAACAAAGTAAAATAACTTTAGGACATAATTGCCTTCCCCTTAAAGCAAAAAGTTCCCACGTTAAAATCGAAGCTCAATATGAAAGGAAATCATGTTTTGTAATTAGTGGTTGAAAAACTTTTCGAGTTGGTGTGTCAACGCAATTGATGGTTTTGAAACTGCGTTGATTTGCAAAAGTCATGAATGAATAATCCTTGAAGCCTCTTAAACTATCTAATAAAAAGATATCAAGAAAATAATTTTCAACTATGAAGGAAAAAAAGGGCCTTAAAAGGTGAAAAATTGTGGTTGTGCAACCCATTGTTGGAAAGCCATCTGGATATCCTCAACTTGCAACAAATGAAATCCAAAATGGTCTTCGAGAGGAGTTATGACTAAAAAGTCAAGTACTTTGATGATATTACAATAAATTGAGGAAAAAATCATTTGCTTCCAAAAACGTGTAGCCCTTCCGATGTATCTCAACCATGCCAATGATTACCGTGTTATAGATTACCATGCCAACAATTGCAATGAGGAAAAATTGTCCTCAATCCAAAAAAAATGTATGCACAATTACAAGAGAACATTGTGAGTGTAGTAAACACTAAGAAACCGGATAGTCCCTAGTGGAGAAGCCCAATTAAGAAATCTCTTAATCGACAAATCTAAGAGAGGCTGCCCAATCGCAGAAATTGGCGCAAGCATTGGATTGATGACAAGATTCTTCAATAGAAAATGCCATCACATTGTAGAGTTCTAGATTGGGATTTTGTCCAAACAATATTCACACCCACAAACAAGGCATAAACCCAAGAGAATACACATGAGAGAAACACACTTGGAGAGAGAATCTAGAGCTTTGTGAAATAGAAAACATGTTTTAGTAACGAATAAAAGGATCTTGATATGTTCGAAGGACCATGTGCAGTAGCAAAGAACCCATGCATAGGGGGAAACAATCCCATTGCAATGCAATCCAAAGCTTTATGCATGAGATCCAAGCCAACAAATAGATCCAAACTGAGAGTAAAGCCAACTAAGCAACTCAAGTAGGGCACATGTAAGGCTCTCGAGGAAAACAACCATGCATTTAGGTAAAAAAACTTAATATTTAGCTATTTCCTTCAAATCCATGTGAGTTACTTATGTTTCCAAAGAAAATCATATAGTGAAAGGAAAGGCATGAACCTGTGCACACGTTTAATAAGTGAATCTCCTTACCCAAACTTCACATGCAACCTTTAATAATTCAATATGTCACCACAATGATTTTTTGAACTTATCTATATCTTTCAACATTCCCTAAAACTCTAGCGTACCTATCATGGCTACTAATGCAATTTCTAAACCTGCTATAACAATTGAATGTAGATAAGATTCATGTTAATTAAGATACCAAACACCTTGGTAGTTGCACTAAACAATACAACGTTCACAACTACAACTCATAATCTATATTACAAATGAAAAAGAGTCCAACAAAAATACTCTAATTGTTTGACCAACATATAGGTATAACTTCTGATATTAGTTCTTGAACTACTATAGTGATATGCTTCAATGCCAACCCCAAGAAAGTTGCAACACTAAATTAATCCAACAACCAAACACGAGCATAAGCAAGAGGTGCCCCCTTTTATCAAGCAATTATGGCATGTTGCCATGGATTTGCACTAACAAAAGACACTAGAACATCTCTCAAACAATATTCTCAATGCAAAATCCAAGATTTATTCACTTTCAAAACATCACCTAAAACCATTGAACCAATATTTAAGATTTGGGAACAAGCAGATTACCTATTCATGATATATAAATCACAACCCTCTAAGGAAAACATGAAAATTACTATGACACAATATAATCAAACAAGCAAAATGATCATAGATTATAACAAAACTCCTTTCAACATCAATCCATACTTGCACAAAAATACATCACCTCCGAAAATGCCATCAAACTTAACTGCAACAGATATGCCCCGAAAGATTTCAAAATAACATGCCTTCTCATTTAAGAAAGACTTGACAAATTCTTCACCTCCATTACCTTTGTAGGAACAAAAGATTAATTCCACAATTAAAAATCTCTGCAACATTCTACTATGATGTTGGCCACCATATCAATCAATCCTGTAAAAACCTCCAAATATAGGATCTAGCAATCTTCCTCCCAAGCTAGTGCTGCCATCTGTCCAAAGAAGAGAATAGAGAGAGTGCAAAGAACTCTTGGCTGCCTCTCAAAATATGCACTCCAATCCTCAAATACAATGGCAAAATAAATAAATGAATAATTCTATATCTAATACATATTTATATATCCCACATCTCTTATTTGGAAAATGATCCAATCCTCAAATACAATGGCAAAATAAAGAAATGAATAATTCTATATCTAATACATATTTATATAATGAGGAAATAAATAGCTCTAAATCCAATACATATTTATATATCCCCACATCTCTTGTCTATAAATGATGTCCTCTTTATTACTCAAATAAAAGAGACATTCCAACTTGTATGGTCTAGCCTCTCAAACTATGCACTTCAATTTTCAACTTTCAAATACAATGGAAGATGAAATAATAAATAATTTTTATAATTCCAAGTTGTATACATTTATAAATCACATTTTACTATTCATTTCAACTTTCAAATACAATTGAAGATGAAATAATAAATAATTTTTATAAATCCAAGTTTAATACATTTATAAATCACATCTCGATCACATCTTCCATACTGTTTAAATGAATATATCACAACATACTCAGAAAAAAATTGAATTTGTCACATCAAAGTTTCTTATTAAAATGAATATCACACCAACACATTGAGAAAAATGAATATGTCACATCAAACTGTCCCATTAAAGAAAACTCCAGCATTCCCATGCAGGGATGGAATTTGACGGGCAAATTGCCCATCACGAGGTGATTTTCCCGTGAAATACGTTAAATTTTTTTCGCAAAACGTCAACGTTTTTTGTTAAATATGTCAAAACGGGTATATAATGTGCGGAAATCGTCAAATTTGACGGGCTGTTGGGATTTGAAATTCCAACCCTGTTCCCATGTGCTAAATACATCCAATACCTTAGTTGAATGCACAATAATCCATGCATGCCATCTAACTTGAATACGATCTAACTATGAATGGTCATATACTATGTGTCACACACGATGTGTGCATTGTGCATCAATTGGATGTAACCATTAAAACCTATACACAAAATTGTGCTCCAACATGCATTTTAAAAATCTATATAAGCTTATCCCTAAAAAGTGTGATAGGGCATTATTAAACCTAAATAAAAAATATTTGTTGTAGTGTTGGTTGTATATCTTGGGTGTTGGTTGTATATCATAAATATACTCTTCTTTGTGTTTATTATATTGAAATAAGATAAAATCACAAGGTAGTTGGTCTTTGTCTATGGTGTGACAATTTCTTTGCAATATGATTTAATCATTGCTTCATATCAAGATCGAGAGTTATCTCTTCTTCAGAATTGTTGGTAGATAAGTTAAACAATTCATTTGACAAGTTCATCCTTAACATTTAAGATTACATTAATGTATATTAATTTTTTATAGAAAAAGTTAAGAGTTGGGAGGACATGTCATTGTCCTATGCAATTTACAACAATTAATTATTATAGTGGATGGTCATTTGATTTACAAGAATTTGGTAAAAAGTCTTTTTCATTTGGGTTTCCAAAATGAAAAATAAAAAAATGATAAAATTGATTTTATAGGAGGTACCTTAAAAGTATTTGCCTTTTGCAGACACTGTTCGATGTGATCTTTAAAGTACTAGCACCTTACCCATAAGAAAGGAAGATACATTTTGTTGGATGGCGTAACCATGTGGAGAATCACATCTTCTGCTGTCTTCCTCTTTGCTATAGAGTTCTATAATAGTGAGTGAGAGTCAAGTTCAATAAAGTCTTTCATGTAATGAAAAATTAAAGGCTCCATAGTGTTTTTAGTGGTTTTAAGAGAAATTCAATAGAGTATATAGAGCTATGCAAATAATAATAATAATCGACAAAACATCTAGATTTTTTACTAGACATATAGATACACATATATTGATCAATATTAACTTGTTATCAAGATTTCCGACACTATCTATGTTGATTGGGCATCTAGAGTTGCAGATATAAAATATTGAGATTCTCACTACATTGATATGATATGAGAGTATTCTTAAAATTGACCAAGAGCATAGTGATGATGAAAAACAAGAGAATTAATTGAAATCCTCCTATATGAATTAAAAAGCATGTCCCTAGGTTGTAATCTCGGAGGTCAGAAGGCAAAGAAATGGTAATTAAGCATAACGTAAGTAAGATGCTCACATTAATAGAGGAACCAACCCACTGACAGTGTTGTGACATGATAAAACCCCTTTGTTACAAGTTAAGAAAATCTATTTGCAAGTCTATGTCAGATGGTGTTATTGAGAGACACAAGGCTCAACTTGTAACAAAGGGGGTTTCTCAATAAGAAGTTATCCCACCTTATGAATAGGGGGGAATGTTGGTATACAAGTAGAACCAACTTAAGGATGTTGAGATGTGTATTTGCTAAGTTATTCGATTTGATGTACCGAGTAAATTCTTTTGGAATGTTTGAACACACAATGCAAAAATTAATAATTGAAGCATCAAATTATAATGCTCCTATTCCATTTTTATGCAAAAAGTATCACATTACATTGTTTGATAATAAGTGCATTATTTATAACATCAATGTATGATTGATAATAATGAAAACCATGAACTTTGTAACCGACATAGTATTTTAGCTGATCAAGTTTGAATTGTGCTTTTGCAAAAACCTACAGCCACCACCTCTACCAAAACCTCTAAAACACCTCTATAGATATTAAACTTTGAGTAATACCCGTGCAAAAACCTTTATTAAAAACACATTACCAAATAGTACCTCACATTAACCAAATCAATAGTTACTTGAGATCTCACTTGTCACTTCAAAAATCAAACAATATGTTGAGATAAAAAGAAATTGCCCCATACGCCCATGGGGGGAATAAAGAGCATTTTGGAAAGTGTGTTATACCCATCCATATATGCATGCAGAAGTCAGCATTAGATGAGTGTAGACGCTTCCAAGAGATGTAGTGGAACTAGAGTCGTGAGGACCCTTGTCTATGCTTTGTAACAATTTTCTCTTATTATTGAAATGTCTTTAATTTTTTTTATAATAATTAGTTATTTTTTTTAATTTTATATAATAATTTAAATAATATATATTTAAAATATATTTTTTAATTTTTTTGATTAATATTATTTTCCAATATATATATTTTTTATAATCTTAAAATTTATTCCAACATATCATTAAATAGACATATATGATTCATAAACACATTTATATAATATATCTTTAAACAAAATTATTATTTTATTAAATCGACAATTCTATTTAACATAATTACTTGATTATAAAACCATCCAACCATCCATTCTTAAAAAACTAAGTGCTTAAGACAATATGTTAGAAACTTAGCCTTTAACATAATCATTAGAAATTCCTATTCAACACTGGTATAAGCTTAAGATGATGTGCTAAAAACTTGGGCATAAGATGATGTGCTACAAAAATTAGCTTTCTAAGCTGACACTGTCTTTTGGTTCTGGAGTAAGACCTAAAACTGATTTTGATTGGCTAAGAGCTTGTTTGCCTTGGATGTAAGGAAATAGGTTAATGGCCCAAGACCTAAAGACATTTGACATGAGTGAAAGTCTACCCCCTTACGGGCCACCAACGAGCTATTTTAGGTGGCGTGGTTTTCCTTAAATAACAATGACGATTAAACTTGCACTCATGGATAACAACCATTGATAATTGTCCTCATTGCCGATCAACAATTGAGTTATGATAGGTTTTTCCACATTTAAAAAGAAAAACACCACTTTATTAAGGATATAGGTCAATTTGGATTTGTTTGCGAGAAAGAGTGGTTATTCATTGAATTACAAAATGTTTTTCTTAATTGCAATTGGTATTGTTTTCTAATAATGTAGATTTGGTTTTGGACATAGACATGTAGTTGTCTCATGTTCAAAAATAAAAATATTACATAGTCAAACTTACATTGACAACTTTGAAAATTGCCACCATCCCATCTCTTTTGAGAGGCAATAAACACATTGATATGACCACAACTTGGTAGACAACTTCTCTTTCATTAACTTTATTAATAGAAAACAATTTTGAGAAATGGAAGAATATATATGAATTAGATTCTTTAGAATGGAAAAAAGGACCAAATCCTCTAATATTATTTACCATAACAAAATTGATCCACAAATGGTAGGCCTATAACTTATCCATTTCGTCAACACAGATCCTTTGCAAAAATAGACTTTGTTCTCTACTCTCAGTGTAGTCCCAAGTGAAAATATTTTCTAGCCCCTAATCACCTGTAGCCCGTAGGCATGAATGATTAGTTTCTATAATCTTTGCAATGTAACTTCTCTGTTTATCGTCTTTTATTGTCTTTAAGGCTTGGCAATGTCTAGGCCAATGCTAATAGTCAAAGACAAATGCACTATATCAATGGAAAAAACATATACTATGTCTCATAATTGATATCTCTACATGCATTCGACCTTAACTTTTCCCATTCACATAATGCAAGCAACCATCTAACTAGGACATATCACTTCATTCAAATTTTCTATCTCCCAATTGTAAGAAGCATTGACCATATGCATTGGATTCCTAACTAGAAACTCTTCGACGATGGCTATAATTATTAACAACATATGGCCTTTGGGGGGGCAAATGTATGGTTGTCTTATATGTCTTACACAACGAATCAAGGAAGGAGAATCGCTGCCATCAATTGGGGATCAATGCTAGCCACCAATCAATGGTTCCTCATGATTCAATAAACCCAAGAATTGAGCATAGGATTGATTCTGTAGGTTCCACCAATCGACTCAAGCAACAACGAATAATGTTGTGGGTGCAATCAACAATCTAGTATACTAATCATAGAGTAGTAGTTCATCAATGAATTGAACAAAGATTGGCAAATTCATAACCCCATGATCAGTGCAAAGGCACATAATCTAATTATCCAACCAACCAATTGATTTGAATGACGTGCCTATCTTTCACCACTCAAGTAAATTGACAAATTGGGAATGTTGTAGGTGGAGGTTTACACAATGAACCCAAAAGGAATGAGCCAATGATCATGCATTGAGGATATCGTTGTAGGAGGAAAAATATGTTTTTACTATAATGATTCATCAACAAACACAAATTGAATTACTACCTAATGAAAACTGATTTGTTGTAGATGTTGGTTAATAAAGAAACACTAAGATTCTTATTCATTGATCAATGATGAGATTTACATTGAACTAAATGTTAGAAATAATAGGTGTGCTCGTTTAACCATAGACAATATAGCAATATTGTCACCCAACCATAGGCCGAAGCCACCCTCAAGCACCCTAATCTTGACAGAGAGAATAATTCCAGAAGCAAATCCTAGATCCAAAAGCCAATCAAGGTAGCGTACCACTCTCCAGAGCTAGCGTACCAAGCATAAAGTCTAAACCATAACCAAGAGAAAGTCCAAGCCTAAAACCAAAAATACCAGTTGCAGTAACTGCAATTGCAACTACTCTCCAAACTTGCGCACTTACTGAATTTTTGTCTATTCCCCCACATTGGCCACAAGGGGAATCATTGTCTATGGTACATCAACAATCTATCAGACCATTTTCATTACAAAAATGACTGTCTGATCTGGACCATTTTTCGAACTGGAAAATGCATGTCTGTCAGAAATCTCAAGCCACTTCCTGAACTGGAAAGGAACTGCTCATCCTGGACCATTTTTCAAACTGAAAAATGATTGTCCATAAATCAGTAACATATAAGTTCTCCCTCCCAACCTGGGAGTAATATCTTCCTTTTTCAATAAGGAATTTGTCTCCACGAGCCCCAACTTGTTTCTTGAGTACGAAAACTTTTCATCTTGGACAAAGGCTATACAAAAATATCTCCTATCTTCTCATCTGTGGAGATATATTGGAGAACCACTTCTCTTTTCTGGACTTCATCACAAAGAATATAGTGCTTGATCTCAATGTACTTCGGTCTGTCATAGAACATTGGTTTTCTCTGAAGGCTTCATATAGCTCCGATCATTACAATATATCATGGTCGAATTCAATACTTCTATTTCCTGCTAGCTCATGACATCCTGGCAAAGCTCAAACTGAAACATATCCAAGTAGCACTTATTCTATCATCATGAGAGTTTGTCATGGATTAGCAATCCATCATCCTGGACTTATGAGTAACCATTCTGATACACTATCTCTGTCATAGAAATTTTTCACCATGCTTCTGCTGTGCATGAGAGTCTTTGCACCAATTTGTTTGAATCCATACAAGGTCTTCTTCCATATGCATACAAGGGTCTCTTTCTGGTATACCTCAAAACCTTGAGGTTGCTCTACATACGCTTCTTGTTCAATTACTCTATTGAGAAGAACAATCCTTACATTCATCTGATGTAAACTCCAACCCATGGATATTGCGGAAGATATAATGGCTCGGGTAGAGGTATGTCTGGTTATTGGAATAAGCTATCATCATAGTCTTCTCCCTCCATTTGGGAAAGCTTGTAGTTCTGAATCTCGCAAAGCTTACATTCATAAGTCTTTCATACATTGTTCTTCATCACAAATTCCATTTCTTCTACTTGATTTCTTCTAGTGGGTTCAAACCAAGCTGGTAGTCTTATGATTCTCGGTATAATAACTGGTTTTTCTGGATTTTCTTTCTTTCTTGGAATCTTCATGTTCCTCTTTAGTTTTTGGGTCCATGGAGTCTTCTATAGATTCCATGCCCTGAAGATTCCAACTTCTTCCTTTCATCATAGGATCATGGATGTAGATGGAAAACCAAGGATACTTAAGGCTTCTTTTCGAAGAAGACTTCTTCTAGAGTCAAACTGAAAACATGTTGCTTATCATGGTTGCTACTTTCAATTGGAACATGGACAGATACTTCATAATCCTCAATGGATCATATCATTTAGGATTAGCTCCCTTCTAATATTTGCTTCATGCATGGATGCATGCTCTTCTTTTGGAATTCTATAATCGGCTCCCTCCATCTAAGAGAGTCCACACTTCCATCTGCATCCTTATCGCCTTCTGCAAAGTGTCACAAGTCTTTTTCTAATTTTCTCTTGATTGTTGTCTTATTTTTGTTTTGAATTCTTCTGGGTCTCTTCAAGTTTGATTATGATTTCGACTTATCTGACAGTTGTTACTTATATAATAGCTTCCATAGGAATTGTTACCAAGGTTTGTCAACGTACTTCATCTTTTCATATGTATTGCTTGACTTGTAGTCATTGTGATAACAATCCTTATCTTGTTATTCTTCCATAGGTATTGTTTCACTTTAACATCTTATCTTCTAAGAAATAGATATGCAAGATATGTACAAAAACTATGTAAACATGGTATGTACAAGAACTTTGAAGAATATTGCTACCTTGAATTAGAAGAAGAAGTCCGTTTTATCATGCTTGGCCTTCTTTGAGGGTTCCCTTTCTTCGACAACTGATGCTTCGTCTGTTTCCTTCCTTAAGCCAAACTTCCTCTTATTCCTGAAATTCTTGAATTTTGTTGTGAAGGCTTGATCATCGTATTTCTTTTGGGATTTCTCTTTTGTGCTAATTCTTGATTCTTCTTGTGCACAACACGTCCAAAGTTCTTCAAATGTGAGATACTCCTTTCTTGTGTTCATGCTTGTGAAAAATGCATCCCATGTCTTGGGAAGGCTGTTGAGTACTATATTTACCAGTTCCTTGAAATGATTTCTTCAATAGTTTGTAGTTGATCTCTTAACTCATATATTCTCACAAATTATGATGTTATGCTTTCATCATCATTCATTTTCATGTCACGAAGCTCATGCTTCAGACTCGTTAATTGTCCAATGTTTCTGATTGAAAAGAGATTAGTTAGGGCATCATACATCTTCTTAGATGAGTCAAGATGAGAGATGTAGGGTATCAAGTGGTAGTTTACAGATTCCACTATGATACTCATGTTATTGATGTCATTGTCCTTGAACTTCTCCATAACTGCAACGTTCTGAGGTTCCTTCTCTTTTCCTTCTTCAAACTGTAGTTCCATGATCTTTCCTTTCACGATATCCAACACTTCATTCTTGGCAAGGATGAGGTCAATCCTTGTCTTCCATGCTTTGAAGTTAGAAGCCCCTTCTAACTTGTTTTCTGACTTCATAGAGTAAGTCATGACTGCTTTGACTTTGACCAAAAACTCAAACTTGACTTCTTAGCTTGCTAAGAGTACCGAGAGGTGTGTTAGGTTAGGGCGCACTAGGCTATCCAGAGATTAGGTCAATCTCTTCACTTAAGGTGCCTTAACAAGAGGGTTAGGGTTTCGTTGTTGCAACAAAAACTTTGATTGCAACTGTAACTGAGAAAACTCCTCGCAATCTATCTTCCAGCGGTTAGAATGTCTGAAGATAGTGTGGGCCCATAACATGTTAGAAATAATATGTGTGATCATTTAAAAATAGACAATATAGCAATATTGTCACCCAACCATCGGCCGAAGCCACCCTCCAACAACTTAACATTGACATAGAGAATAATTTCAGAAGAAAACCCTAGATCCAAAAGACAATTAAGGTAGCATACCACTCTCTAGAGCTAGCGTACCAAGCATAAATTCCAAATCATAACCAAGAGAAAGTCTAAGCCTAAAACCAAAAATACTAGTTGCAGTAACTGCAACTGCAGCTACTCTCCAAACTTGCGCACTTATTGAATTTATGCAGTTGCGAGCTGTGTCTGTCCAAATGAGCTCTGACATCCTACATTTATACTGCTCTTCCTTAGCTGTCTGGGCCGACTTCTCTTTTTGGAGGCTAAAGAATAAATATTAATTATTTTCTTTAGCCGACTTGTCTTCTAGGGTTATGTCCAGTGCTTTAGGGTTTCTTCTTGCTTCCCGAAATATTCTATTCTTGTCAAGGTTACATGTGGAGGTTTAATACCTTCCGCAACCACCATAATATCAACACTAACAACCTAAGAGAAGTGAATGTGTTGGCATTAAAAAATAGAGCCACAAACAATACATCCATTGAGCTCAAGTACTTACCCACACCATAATAACAAACATAGACATCGAGATGTTCTTGAAAACCCAACTAGGAAGAAAAACATGTTCTAGAGGATTTTCATTAAGATGGATTGATTACAGAAAAGGGTGAGCTATACATGGAAAACCTTATGCATTTCCACTCACTATCAGACCAGATTTATAGGTGGATTGAACTCAACAATAAGCTTTAATCATGTGTGGCTAGGCACAATGTCTCCCTCGTCCTGCGATCTTTGAGATGATTTCCTATTAGATCCCTCCTCTATACAATCACCCTTCTTCTTAGTCTCTTCTCTCTCCTCTTCCATTGAATTCCCTTATTTGTCACAACCTTCATTTTTAAAAGGCTACCTTGGAAGGCAAACCATCACAATGGTTCATTTCAACTTCCAACGAAATTTTGGACATTTTCTCAACATTTCCAAAAAAAAAATAAATTAAATTCTTATTACAAAGTTTACAAATATATTTTGAAAAGGATCCAATTCAAATCACACCTCCCCATTTGCAGGCTTTTGGTCTCCAAAATCTTCAACTCCCTTTGATCTTCTTCTTCTCTACCTTCAAGCATCATCTCACAAATATCTAAAAAATGGTGCAACCTTCACTGCAAGACAAAAGATAGGGGTTTCCTTTGGAATAAGTCTGTTGTCCATGTCATGGTTAGAGATGGAATTTGTTGCTGCAATACATCATTGGACAACCATTGCTCCTTGGGATGCAAGTGCAAGAAACTTCTCTTTCCCCTTGATCTTGACTCTCCAAGCTTTCTTCTTGGTTGTTCGGTTCTTGGGATAGAGTTCTAGGTGAAGCCTCCAAAATTGGGCTTCCCAATGTCCAATCAATCTACAATACTGACAAGAGCTCCTACATGGGCTACTTGGCCTTCTAGAGTGCCAATAATTGCTAGCCTTATGACCCCTTTTATTGCAATAGAAACAAACCAAAGATATTATTCCATACCTTTTCAATTTGTGATGATGCTTTCCAACTTGGTTACTTTGTCCCCTAAGATTTGGAGCGGATCTAGATGGTGGAACCATCTATTTCCTACCCTCTTCCAAGCCTCTACAATAAAATTTGAGTGGCTTGCTGCACACTCCTTTTTCAACTACCTTTTCCTCCATGGGAATGACTTCTTTTTTTGATTCATCTTGCCTTAACAAAGGTGGTCTGATTTGAACTTGTGTTTAATTCCTTTCCATTGAATCTTAGGCCTCCGTTGATGGACATTTTTGAATGAACTAGCTAAGTGTGGAGTTCCAATATGAGCAGGACCATCATACACTCAATGGGATAATTTCATCAATTGAACTTTATCTCAAATTGATTTGTATTCCCATCTTTCACCACAAAGATATCCCTTTATCCCTTTCCTATGTAATCACATTACCTTTTGATAAGTATGGTGAAATGATGATAAAAAGTAGAACAAAATTCTATTAGATTTACCCTTTATGAAAGAAGAAAGGGAAGAGGGAGGGAAGGGAAAATGGGAACCAATTAAATAAGTCTAGGATGAGCCATCCTTTCCTATCCCTTGGCCATCATATCCCATTTTCCTCATGATCTTGGAACCGATGCATCTAGTGTGCTTTTCAAAGTCACCAAAGGTCTCTTAAGGAAGGATATTGGAAGGTGCGTTTACCATGCTTGACTCTGTCATGGCGTTGGCTTTCATAGTGGCAACCAAAGGAGCTTGCTTAATCTCTTGGATAACTGCTTGTAGCTTCTTCAAGGCCTCTTTCTTCACTTCTAAATCCTAATATAGCTAAGCATTCACTTCGATGAACCTCTCCTCTTGCCAATTATCCAACTAAGTGAATTTCTCCTCCAATTGCAAGAGTTCTAATATGTTTCTGTTTAATTCTTCTCTCACGGTGGTGATAGAGTCTTGGTGTTTGGAAAGTTCTTTTTCTAGCTCATTTTCTTTTTGCCTCCAATACCAACTTTCCTCTTGGATCTGTTTGTTGAAGTCTCTCAAATCTTCAAGTTTCTCCCTCTTCAATGTTTTGCCCATGGAAACCACTTCAAGGTCTTTGACACCTTATGATCCATAAACACTAGGCCTATAGCATGCCCATTTCATCAACATAGATCTTGTGCGAAAATAGATTTTGTTCTTTGCTCTCGATGCAATCCAAAGTGAAAATGTTTTCTAGCTCTAATCACCAACAAACATGGAAGACTAGTTTCTACAATCTTTGTAATTTAATTTCTCTGTTTTTTGTCTCCAAGGCTTGGCAATGTTTAGGCCAATGTTAACAATGGAAAACAAATGCACTCTATCAATGCCAAAATGGTCATTTTTCTCTATCCCCACTTTGCAAGGGTCAAGACGATACAATAACCATCACAATGCGAAGAGTTGATGGGGCATATGCACAAATTTCGAGGCTCATCTATCAACAAAGATAGTGAACATTTTACAATATTGAAAGAAGATGAATGAGAAAAGAGGATTCTTTGTTGTCAAATATTTGGTTGGAACGAAGGAAGTATCAAAGAATTGGAACATGTGTTTGTTGATGCTTTTATTGGAATGGGTTGAGAAGTAGATCTTGTACATTCGTACTATCCAAATCTCATAGAAGCAAAAAGGGATAACATGATCAAGTGACTAGGGAATGATTAACAACAATTGATATCTCTGCATACCTTCGACCATAAGTCTACCCATTCACATAATGCAAGTAACCATTTAATCAATAGACATTGTGCTTTGTTCAATTTTTCAATGGTTCCTCGTGGTTCAATAAACCAAAGAATTGAGCATGGGACCGATTTTACTATAGGTACCACCAATCGACTCAAGCAATAGTGAGTAACACTGTAGGTGCAATCAACAATCTAGTATACTAATCATAGAGTTGTAGCTCATCAATGAATTGAAAAAAGACTAACAAATTCATAGATCTACAATCATTGTAAAGGCACATAAACTAATCAACCAACCATCCAATCGATTTGAATGACGTGGCTAACTTTCACCATTTAAGTAAATTGACAAATTGGGAATGTTGTATGTGGAGGTTTGCACAATGAACCCAAAAGGAATGGGCCAACAATCATGCATTAGGGATAATGCTGAAGAATGCAAAACATGTGGTTACTATTGTGATTCATCATCAAACACGTATCAAATGACAACCAAATGGAAATCGATTTGTTGTAGATGCTGGTTAATAGAGCAACACTAAGATCCTTATTTGCTGTTAAAAAATTAGAATTGGAAAGAAGACATCCATTGAGAAAATAAGAGGAATTGATTACAAAAAAAAAGGTGAGGTATGCATATAAAAACTTATGCATTGTTACTTACTAACAAACATAAATTTGTAGGTGGATTGAACTCAAGAATAATCTTTGCTCATGCATGGTTAAGCACAATGTCTCCCTTGTCCTACTATCTTTGAGTTGACTACAACTACAACTATAACTAGCCTTCTTCATTTCCTCTTAGTCTTTGCTTTCTTCTCTTCCATTGAACTCCCTTCATTATCACAACCTTCATTTTTAATGGAATGTCTTGGAAGGCAAACCATGACAATGATTAGTTTCAACTTCCAAAAGAATTTTAAACATTTTCTCAACTCTACCCAAAAACAATTAAATATTTATTACAAACTTTACAAACAAATTTTAACAAAAATCCAATTCACATAAAAATAAATAAATGATAATATTAAATACTTCAATAATTTCAAAAAGCCAATGCTTAATAAAAAGAAAAATAAAATATTAAAATCTTAAACCAAGGATTATACATTTCATAATCCAACCTTTAAAAAGTTAAAAATAATATTTTTTTTGAAAATATCAAACATTGAAGTGAAAACATGAACTTGTCTTGGAAATTAATTATTCAAATTTAATTAAAGTATTAAAAAAATATAAAACGAATTGATTTTTAGGATATCAAACTCTAAAACAATAACCTAAATATATTTATAAAACAATAAAATCATTAAATAATAATTAATATATATTCATTCACGGATTTATGCCAAAAAATAATACATGATTTTCTTTTATCCCCTGGATAAAGTGTTAAATGTTTTTTTTAATGAAGTTCGTGTATTAACACACGAGATTTATATGATGAAATCAGATGATAATTTGGAATCAAATTCCTATAAATAATTAAAAAAATATTAAACAAATTGAATTGTTTTAAGATATCAAATTCTAAAACAATAACCTAAATATATTTACATATATTCATTCACTGATTTAACCCAAAAAAGAATACATGATTTTCTTTTATCTCCTCGATAAAGTTAAATGTTTTTTAAATGCAGTTCATGTATTAACACACGAGATTTATATGATGAAAATCGATGATAATTCCTCGAACTTATAAAACTTATAAGAATCAAATTCCTATCACTTTGGTTATACTTTAGAAAAGGTGCAATGTGTTGCTTTATTTTGTCCTTTTTCCATCAGTAAATTATGTCTGGAAATTGCACTTTTTCAAATACTAAATTATGTGTTGAGATTGCATATTAGGAATGTTTTTGAAGCCTTTTATTATTTTAATAACAGGATTTTAAATAGTAAATTATGTGTTGAAATTGTATATTAAATTATTTGTTGAGATTGCATATTAGGAATGTTTTTAAACCTTTTATTATTTTAACATATAAGTTTTTACACACTTAAACTTAGTTATTGTGTTGTTAATTTTTTAAAAATAAATTGTTTAAGAATTTTTTATTATTCATAATTTTTTTTAATAACATTTTTTATTATTTATAATTTTTTTTAATAACATTTTTTATTATATTTTGGGTATATAACTAATTTATATAAGTTTTGAGGTTTTATTGCTCCATTATGTATTTTGATTGTTTTTTTTTTTAATTTATTATATTTTATTTAAAAGATTTATATTTTAGTTACAAATATTTTAACTATTAATTAATTATTTAATATGTGATTATTTTTGTTTGAAAGAAAAAATTATTTAGTAGGTGATTATATTTTATTGAATTAATTAATTAAATAAATTAATAAATGGATAAATTATGATGATCTTGGAAGGCTTTTTTTAATGATAATAATGATGATGATGATGATTAATGTCCAGTGAGATCAATTGGTTTATTAAATCTTAAGAAATAAAGAAATTATTGGATTTCTTTAAAATTGTATTTATGTGCTCAAACAATATTGAGAGAAGCCTTCCAAAATCATCATAGTTTTGAAGGCTTAGAAAGATTAAGAAAATCTGTATTATGGCAAATATTTTTAAATTAAAATCTAATTGAAAATAGGAAGCACAATCTAAAATGAATTGTTTTTCACCTTAACCCTCTTAAATGGTAGATTTTTTTATACCGTAATATTTTGAAAATTATCCATACCCAATTTTACATTTTAAGAAAATACAAATAATCATTTTCCTCTTTTAATGTTAACCATAATCATAAAAAAAAAACTCACACAAATTTTATAAATTTTATAATAAAACACTATGTCAGGAAATTCTTAAAATACAACGATGATATGGTCACTGTTATCGAGAACATCCTCCATTAACTAATTATTTGACCATTCCCCGTTGAAAAATCCTATTCATTGCACCTAGTTATCGAAACTCTTCATTATGCGTTCACTTCTAAATATCACCATTCGCCGTTGAAAAATCCTATTCATTGCACCTAGTTATCTAAACTCTTCATTATGTGCACCTAGTTATCTAAACTCTTCATTATGTTGAAAAATCCTATTCATTGCACCTAGTTATCTAAACTCTTCCTTATGCGTTCACTTATAAATATCAATTTTAATACAGAAGACAACAATAAAATACAAAATCTTACCTATTTAGTATTTCATTGACACAAAAACAACTATGAAAATCAACCGAAGTCACCGGAGAGATGACTTCCTCTATCAACGAAAGTCGTTGGAAATTAGTGATATTACAGAATACACTGAGCCCATATATCGAAAGGTAAAGGACCACATTCTATGGAAAGCACAGCGGCAGTGGGCAATATTTGCGTTGTTTACCTTCTCCCCTCCTTGTTCGATTTGCTGGGGAGGTTGGCACTGGGCAGCCTGAAGGCTGAAGAGTCAAGCTGAGACCTGGGACGGGCCCCTCAATCATCTCCGCTGCTCTTGCACATTACAAAGCACCGCGCCGGCATCTCCGGCAGTCTATTTGAAGGACTTCAGTCGTGTTTTCCTTTTCAATGCCCCTGGAAACGTAACGGGTCTGCGCCCCACCCCATGGAAAATTGGCATGTTAAGCCAGCGTGAGAGGTAAGATCATTGACCACTAAATTCATCCATCCATGATATTACGACCATTGGATTTCCGATTTATTTATGAGAAACCCTGCCCCCGCAACTAACAGGAATCGACCGCGTGACGCTGCGAAAGCTTTTATAATAAGCATGGGAAGGAAACCCTGCTGTGACAAGGTTGGATTGAAGAAAGGACCATGGACTGCAGAGGAAGACAAGAAGCTCGTCGATTTCATTCTCAACAACAGCCACTGCTGTTGGCGCGCCGTTCCAAAGCTTGCAGGTATGTGAAAAATATAATTTAATTTCCCTGTTATTAATCCAGTTGAAATATCACAGCATGCTTTCGATGTTGATGATTACGAATTTGAAGAGCAGGTCTGTTGAGATGCGGTAAGAGCTGCAGGCTTAGATGGACGAATTATCTCCGTCCTGATTTGAAGCGGGGAGAGTTATCAGATATGGAGGAGCAGCTTATTATGGATCTCCATGGCAAACTTGGCAACAGGTATAAATAATGGTTGTTCCTTTTGCCCCTGAGTTTGGTTGGTTTAGATTGGCAGAAATGAAATATTGTGGCATTTGCAGGTGGGCAAAGATCGCAGCATATTTGCCGGGGCGTACTGATAACGAGATAAAGAATTACTGGAACACCCACATCAAGAAAAAGCTGAGGCGCATGGGAATAGACCCTCTGACCCATCAGCCCATCGCTGATAGCCCGTCGTCCGCTCAACTGAACAAGCTGCCAATGGCAGCAGAAAATAGAGAAGCCAAGAGCATTGTTGAACCCGAGCGAGTGGCTGAGGCAGTACAGAGTTTCGAACCTGGTCAGATACGTTCGAAAGAAGCAGTGTTATCGGCATCGACGAATCGGGCAGAGCCGGACGAGAAAATCATTGACAGCTCTAATCAACCAATTCCTTCTGGTTTTGGCGTCCATGGTGCCTCAATGTTTGTAGAAGATGTCAGGGGTTCGAATCCCGGATCTTCTAGCTACGACAGAGAGAAGACGTTCAGCCAATATTTGGGACCTGAAGTTGGCGCTGAGAATACTCTGTTACTCCAACCCCAAGAAGGTGTACCTTCAGTATTGCAGGGCGAAGATAACTTAATATGGGAGTTGGGTGATTTCGTTGGCTGTTTTGCCAAAAGAAATCCCACTTGTTTGGAGGCCATGGAGTCTGGCAATGCTGCGGTGTTTAACATGGATCTGATGGCCACGGGTTCGATTCTTGCTCCGGCGAAAATGAGTGGACATCCGTGGGAACACGATATGGATCCGTTTTTGGGATGGGAAGCCGCGGGTGCTCTCTCTGATCAGGCTTTCTGTACCGAGCTGCAGGGATTAGAGGCCACATTAGACTTATTGTAATGAAAGATAATGAAATTAAAGACTCTGGTCAACTAATATAGTCTAAGGATTTTGCTTCCAAACCGTTGCTGGTTGGATTTCACGGTTCCACCCGAAATAGATAGGTGTCTTGAAAATAATGCGCTGGGTTCGATCAGGCGTCCCGACCTTACAGATACAAACTAGGAATTGTATTGAAATAACTGTATGCAAATGGATCTATACTTTTTTTTAAATACCTGTGAGCTTCGGATTGATGTTTTGTTTCTATCTATTGTAATGCACAACCTCATTGAAAGGGGATTACGCAATTTATTAAGAAATCACAAACGAAATTTAACGACGCAAGCACAAACGTGGAACTGAATTTATATTCTTAACTGCATGCTGTTTTTGAATCAAAGGGTCTTAAAAAACTGCCACGATTCTTGTTTTTGCTTTTGTCGAGGCCATGCAACTAAGGTTCGAATCTCGAAAAAAGATTCAAATAATTTGTTTTTCCCGCTTTTTCCTGGAGATGAAAGTTCGGAACCACGGTTCGAATCTCGAAAAAGACATCCGAATGATTTTCGTATAATCAGAGTTCAGACAGTACTGGTACGAACGAATGCTTGTTGATTGGTTTCTGATTTGAAACTTTGAAACCTTCAACTTACACAAACGCCACCTCTACTCCGCATGCGCAGAAAAACTTAACATTGAAATTATGTGTTTTGACTGCTTTAAATTGCCCCAAGTCAAATATGACTGTATCACTGCACTAAGCTTGCTTATAATTGGTCTGTCCAGCTTAGACGTCAAAATTACTGGAATCATCTTATGAATGTACTTGTTTGCTGCCAAAATTCGTTCTCGTGGTTCCTGCGCTGAAGAGGCCGGCGGCCGCCTTCCACGGTTAGACTTTTTGACGTTTTCCAGTTTTCAAATGTCTGCGTCGCTTTCAACTTTCAGCGCTTGATGTTTCGGAAAAGTTTGTGGTGCTATCGTAGAAACCCTCCCTAACTTAGGCTCCGCACATGGACATGAAAAGCTCGCTCCTAGCCCGCTTTGGTGTAATTATGACAGATGCGTGACAGACCTTGGTGCGACCTTAGCAAAGATTTTTGACAAAATATCATTCATTCGAATACCTAATGGATATAGTTTAGTACCAGTTTTTAGTTCTTTCTTATGACAAATTACATTATAATTTGACAAAATATCATTCATTGGAATACCTAATGGAATATCCAATGGATATGGTTTAGTACCAGTCTCTGGTTCTTTCTAGTTTCCACATTGAAAACAAATATATTATATATATAAATTGTTTCGACAAAACGCAAATTTAATATCATACACAGTGCTAGGCTGCAGGTTCAAATTCCATGCGCGCCAAAGGGGCCTCCGCTCTCCATGACGTTATCAAAATTTGAGCGAAGGGGCGCCCCGCCTCTCATGTCTCGTGCCTTCGCTTTAGCGGCAAAATGTAAACAATAATCATGGCAGAAGCTGGGAAACGAAATTCGGCTATCTCGGCGTCATTTGGAGCAAACGATATGCATTATTGATTCGCACGTTCTACGGGCCATGAACTCGAAATTTTTGGAATAAATATATTTAAAGTTTAGTCATATAATTGTGCTTATCAAGATTCTTCAAGAAAAGGCAGGAGAAACCCTCAAACCAGGATTTACGCAGTGTTGTATTGAAATACGCAATTTTATTTTTAATTAAAACCTAATTCGCTTAAGCTAAATCTTCGCGCGGGTCGTTCCTACAGCAGCTGCAGTAGGCGTGAGGCGTCTGTCCTGCTTTTGCCAGAAAGCCTGGCAGATATTCCAGAAATCAATCAGCACCGATCGCATTGAAGAAGAAGAAATCTCGAAAGCGAAATGCATCAAGGTTTTCATGAACGCCATTAAAGATATACCGTATTATCGGCCGAGACTCGTGAGTACGCAATGACCGGGCAATACCGTTCACAGACATCAAATACGCGGCAAACGTGGGAATTTCGCGTCAATTCTTTGCAAGTTCCGTCTATTTTGGTGTAAACTAATGCATTTCTGGCAGCAGTTGCCAGGGCCCAGCATAGAGCTGTGCCGTTTTTCGCGTAATGATGCGGAGAAAAAGAGCGCCTGATTGTCAAAAGTTCTATATTTATAATAGTCTTGTATTCCTTTATTTGGATCTTGCATTTAAAGCTGTTTACCGCAAACGGAATCATGTGTTCATAGCTGATTTTACGTTTTTCACCATCTTTTGCCTTCGGACAAAACTTTTAAAGGCCTCATTACTGATTATGAATGTGCGTACCGGAGATCACTGATTATGAATTGCGATCCGGACAGAAGTTCGTGGGATTAAAGGGCCCAGGACTGAGGGCTGTAGAGGAAGACAGGAAGCTGTCGATTTCATTTTGAACAGCTGTCACAGCTTTCGGCGCACCGTTACAAAGCTTGCCAGTATGCCCATTCCATTACCATTTCTAGTCGAAATATCACATGCATGATTTTGAATGTGAAATCGACGTGAAAGCTGTAGGCTGATATGGAAAATCTTCGTCCGTCGTGGTTTGAAGGCAAGAGAATCTTATAGGTCCTTTCACAGCTTGGCAAATAGGTCTAACTAATTATCCTTCTTTTCTAATAGGATTTGTTGGTTTAAAATTTAAATTGGGGGCATGAAATGAAATACTATAGATGGTCACGAGTTCGATTCTTTCTCCGGCGAAATAGGTAAGCGCCTTCATGACATTTGTAATGCGCGGGGTCCGATCAGGCGTCCAAATCTTAGCGGTACATGAATCAAACTCTTAACATGAAGATGTATTAAAACTAGCATAGTCGTAAAGATTAATCAGTTAAAAAAAGTGGCAATCATATGGTGGTACAGTAATTTCTTAATATGATTAGGTAAATGTTAAAAAGTAAACAGGTTAATTGATGCATTCAAAAATACAAGGAAGGAAGTTATGAAGAGTAAATCACATTCATTGATTTGGGAGGACGACTAAAAATATGCCAGCATCTTCAATTGTTAACCATCAGATTAGAATTTTAGATTAAAAACTGATTAATTGTGCCCATCTCCAATAGATATACGCCTTTGACGTAATAAATGATTAGAAATGGATTGATGCTTTTGATATTCACGTTTGTAAAAAAATTCCCTACGCAAGCTATAGATTGTAATGCATGGCTGCAGGAAATCACGCAACGTATAAAGAGTAGAACCTTAGAGCTAAATTTAACTAGGCATTCACGAAAATATAGCTGAATTTGTAAGGTTAGCCTGCTGCTGTTTTTGAATTGAAGGATTCTACGGCGATTCTAACTAGAACAGAACATAAATTGTTTTCTTGGCTTTTGATTCAATTGTTACGACGATGCAACCAAGGTTCGAATCCTGCAAAAGACATTTCAGTACTGAAAAAAGTCTGAACGATGCACTTCAAGAACAAAAGAACAGTTAGTGCTTTATTCTTTTGTTTGAAGGCACCACCTTTGCCCCGCATGCGCAGAGGAACTTAATATCAAAATTAACAATATTTTCGCTGCTTACATTGACCAAAGCCGAAAATGTTTTCCTAACGCTGCACTTCACTTGCTTAATGGTCGGTCTGCCTTAGGCGTCAAAATTGCTAGAGTTTTCAAATGAATTATATACTTATTTGTAACCATAACTTTAGGAACTCCATTCTTTATTGTGAGGACCGGATGCTGACCCGGACGAATTTCAATTTTCGGATGTGCGCCTCCCTTTTCAGCAGCTTATAATCTTGAAAAGTTTGAACTGCTAAGTTAATAACGAGAAATCTTCTCTCGGACATGAAACACGAAGAGACTCTTCCGCTATAATAAAGTCTGATAAAACATCATTTGCAAAATAAAGAAATTTGTAACAGAACAAAACTAGACTGTCTGGATCTCATTTAAAGCAAACAATACTATCTAATTTTAGATGAATCTACTTATATATTATTCACAATTTTCTATTTCGTGATCGTCATAAATACCGCGTGTTCTGGAACGGCCGGTTGCCAGCCGAAAATCAAAATCCTAAATAACGTGTGCATCTAATATTTGTGAAGACTCAAAGAATGTACACTGCTAAACCGGAAATCTTAACTCGAGCAAGACAGTTGAAACCCTATCAACCCTAAGAGATAAAACTTACTCGACAGTAAAGTCTTTGTACTCACGAGTCAAATTCCACTGGCGTCGCAAAATGCAGAGTTCACGGAAAAAGCTGTAAAACGAAACAAGACTGTATCGACCTCAATTAAAGCCAACCATCCGCATAATTCGCAGGGCATGGACTGTCCGAGGTTCATATTTTTAAAGGGAATGGATAAATTTCTGCCGTCAAGATTCTACATAATCTAACAAAATAAATGGCTAACGCAACAGTAAAAGCATTATTCGATTTAAGTTGAATTTGGCTTACCTGATTCTAGCTATGCTTCGTTCATAAAAACGCTGAACCATCATTCAGTTGTTCCACTTCCATCAACGCTGCAATGTGTTTCTTTCTCCACTCCATAGCGTTAGTGGAAGAGGCGTGCCGCTTTAAATACTTAATTGAAAATTTCAATTCTTTAAATGTTAAATTGGAAAAAAATTCTTGTTTTCTTTAAAAAAAATTTCCATGTTTAATTGAAAAAACTATTTGTTTTCTTGAAAAATTTAAAATATTGTGTAAAATATTCGAATCTGTGACTTTTTATTTTTATTTTTTTATATACATAAACGATATAACATTATATACATTTTATTTTTTATTTTTTTTTATTTGTAAAACAAATATAATTTTTTTTCTCTATTTTTATTTTAATCACGAAGTGAAGATTACTTAGCTTCAATTGCCTTATGTGGTTTTTATAATAGAAGTTTTCTATTAAAATTATTGTTTTTCTATGTAATTAGTAAGTTGATCTTACATTGATACAATTTCAATTTCTCATAAGATTGATTTTATTGTAATTTTTATATTACTTTCTTTTGTACCAAGTCATTATTAGTGACTAGATTAGTCAGTTATTTATAGTAAAATCTGTTTTTTCAATTCCTCTCTTTTGCACTAAAAAACACATTTTACAATCCAGTATGATATGAGGGAGATAGCCATCACTAAATGAGTGTAACACTAATTTCACATTGATATTTCTTATTAATTTTAAATAATTATAAAAATAATACACTTTAATAATAATCAGTCTACATCCATCTTACATCTATATGTACAAACCTTTCCACAATTTTTACATTAAAAAAGAATCTCTGAACGAATTTGATACCTCTTAACAACTTAATTAAAAGAACAATGAGATAGAAAGAGATACGTGTCCTATACTTATCCATGCTACCTCATTAACCACTTAATTAAGTGGATGGTGCTTGGTAGATACGGGGTTATCACAGATCTAGATTAGTTTAATCCATTTCATCAAGTCACAATATCTACCCTTATCTTGAGTTAAAATATTTTCTTTATATATAATGTGTTCAAGTGCATAATTCTTTTTTTGATTTATATACATCATAAATTGATATGTAATGCTTGTATATTATTCTTACCATAGAATAAGGAGAATTTTGTGCTTTAACTCCTACTCATTCTAAAAAGAATATGAATTCTCAACTTTCTTCCAAGATTTTTTTAGAAAGGCTTGGATCTCAAACTCAACAACCATACATATTGTTATTGTACCAATATTATAAAGAGGAGCTTCCTCAATTTCCAGTTTCATTATTAAATTTGTTTGCTTTGTTTTTATTTGTTTGCTTTGTTTTTCCTAGAATATAGAGATTTCATACCTCTTATTACACATTTCTCCACACAAGAGTTCCATTTATAATTGGAATCAAATTGGAGGCCCCAATACTTATAAGAAGGAACCACCTGTAATTTTTCATTATTTAATATGATAATTATATCTCTATCTACACATCTATAACCAAATTAGCTTTGTTTTGTTTAAATTAACTTTAGTTTCAAAATGATCACAAATTTTGTGTAACCCGTAGAGATGATGTCTTTGGAAACTAGATCTTTGTGCTTTTCCAATAGCACAATATCATCTATATGAATAAAAAATAACCTCTTGTGCATATTCCTCCTCTCCCATAGTCTATGATCCAATCTTCTAACTAATTTATAAATAAGCCAAATAAAGTTGGATAGAGGGGACATCCTTACTTCACCCTAGTATTATTGTAAATTTTGATGTCATGTTTCCACTTTTATCATTTATGAGTATGTGCCCTTGCAAGAAGTTGATGTTTGAAAAATTGGAAATGGGGTGCGAAGGAACGTGCTAGGAAGACACACACGTTCTTAATCCTATAGCCTAGGCTCACCAAAATGCCACACACACTTTCCAACTTGGATCTTTTAGGAACACATGTATGCATTATTGAGAAGAGTGAACACGTGCTCAGGAACACATGCACATTCATGAGCAGTGCATATGCTCAGGAATACGTGCACATTCTTGAGTAGAAGCGCACATGGGTGAGAGCAAGCTAATGATGGTGTTTTATGATGCTTTAGTGGCAATACAAACATGGAAAAACACCAATCTCTTAACTTTGAGGGATTATTCAAGGTACTTTTACAATGAATTTGAATATGGTGTAAAAATGTGAAATGAAGGAAATTGAATTAGGTTTCTGAATATACATATTTTATTTATAGAAATTGTTATTAACTATGTGAAATTTGAGTTTTTCTAAGTATGTTATTTATAGAATGTGTTGCTCTAGTGAGGCCATTTATGGAAGTCAATATATCCTTGAAATTACAAGGCCTTTATTTTTTAGATTCTAGATATCAATTTCTTTTAGTGTGGCCTATAACTCATTTGAAAAATGGTTAAGCTGAAAACAAGTTATAGCATAAATAAAAGATGTATGTATTTTAGGATTTTGATATATGTCAAGACAAAAATAGATTAAAAATAGTAAACAATATTAATTTTAAAAGAAACTATATATTTGAAATCTACATAGCCTATTTTATTTGTGTCTCTAGTTTCATCAACAACAAAGATTTGTGTAACCTATAGAAAAATAACATAAAAAACATAGATATAAAGAGGTATTCATAAACATAGATATAGAGAGGTATTCATAAAAATGGAGCATTTTAAGTGTTTGTCATCTCGAACCTAAATTTGAGGCAACCAACTCAACAAACATATACACACTAGAGTTGTCACTCTTGCCTGAAAAAAATTGAAATCAAAATAACGTGCACGCACTTTAGGAACACACACACATTCCTAAAGCGCATGCACGGTCCTAAAATGTGTGCGCGTTATTAAGAACATGAACGTGCATGCGTTATTAGGAACATGAACGTGCACACATTCCTATTAACACCAAATATCTCTCCCTTTCTCCCTCCCTCCCTATTCCTCTCTCTCCCCTATCTTTCTCTCTCTCTATCTCCCATTCTCCCTCCCTATTCCTCTCTCTCCACTATTCTCTCTCTCCATATCTCCCCTTCTCCCTCCCTCCTTATTCCTCTGTCTCCCCTATCTCTCTCTCTCCCCACTCTCCATATCCATATCTCTCTCTTCCCCTCTCTCCTTGTCTCCCCCTTCCCATTTCTCTCTCTCTCTCTCATCGTTCCCGCTCCCTCTCTCTCTTTACCCCATTCCCTCTCTCCCCCTCCTTCCCCCCCTCTCTCTCTCTCCTAATTTCCCCCTCTCTCCCTCTCTCTTTCTTTCCCTCTCTCTTATCTCTCTCTCCCTCCCTCACCCATCTCTCTTCATATCTCTCTCTCTCTCTCAATTACTTTCTCACTCGCTTTTTGTCTCCATCTATCCCTCTCTCTCTCCCTCTTTTCCCCCTCTCTCCCTCT
>ML815233.1:69274-97225 GCA_009831015.1 Picea engelmannii | reverse complement strand
CCATATCACTCTCTCTCCCCCTCTCACTCTCCATATCTCTCTCTCTCTCTCTCTCTCTGTTGGAAATTGGTGACAACAGATTCCTCCAAGAATGAATTTGGATCCTGTTATTCAGCGTTGGTTGCAACTAAATAAACCAAGTTAGAATATGGATATGAGTGCATTTAATAATCATTTTTTTGTGTAACTATGTAAGAAATGCTATAAATTCATGTATGCACGTAGAGGCAAAATAGAGTATGAGAGAGTTGGAGGTGAGAAATGATTGAGAGCCAGGCTGCTGTAATTTCCATGTTTTGAATAATAAGAGAACCGATACCATGGCTCCGTGGATGTTTCCCTCATGAGAGGAAGGAGGGTTTTACCACGTAAAATCTGTGTTCATTTTTGATGAGTTTTCCATTTGTGTTTTTCGTGTATTATTCTATTCTACTGTAATATTTGTTTTTGTGCTTGCTTGATTGTACAAGTGGTATCAAAGATTTTTTTGGTTGGAGCCACAAAAAACTTGCAGAAACATATTATTGTTGGTTGGAGAGTCACAGAGGACAAGATTGCTGGCCTCGGCTCTCGTTTTGGCCCACTGTGCACGAACTTGTTTCTTCAGTTTTAATCTTTGTTGTGGAATTATTCGTGGTCGTCGTAGGGGACGAGGTGTGGATGGACAGGGAAATTCTCCCATCAATCTGGGCTCGAGACATCATCAACTGACGATATTTTTCCAGAACAATTGGTGACTTATTGCGACCTACAAATAATATTTCCGTCATTCAACTAAATTTCTGTGTATCGGGACTTGCAAATAATATGTGTTTTATGCCGATCCTTATTTGTTTTATGCATTAAGAAATGAGTTGTTTAATTGGCAGCAATTTATCAAGGCTGTGTTGGCCTTGCGTATGATCCATTAAAGGTTATGGAGTAATAGATTTTTTGAAATATTTTTTTTTTTAAGGTGAATCCCATAGTGGTTCGTGCATGATTCTTTAAGGGAGTGGATTAGTAATTGTTATTTTTTAAATGGTGGAATATTATATGGAATGAGGTATAAAGTGAATTTGTTAATTAATTTTTTATTCATTTCCATTTATTTGATATTCCAATATATTATAAAGCTTTGTATTTTAAGCTTTGTTCTTAAAAACTTTTGATCCGGTTCTTTAAGAAAAATGACAAAGATGCATGGTGCAAGGTTTGAGGTGGATAAATTCAATGGTAAAATTAATTTTGAATTATGGAAACTTAAAATGCGAGATTTGCTTGTGCAACAAGGCCTGCAAACGGAACTGGTGGGCAAGTCAAAGAGACTTGTGGGTATGTCAGATGAGGACTGGAAAGATATGGATGCTAAAGCTCTCAGTACCATCCGTCTGTGTTTAGCAGATGAAGTGTTATTTAACATCGCATAAGAGAAGACAACAACATGCTTATGGAGCAAGTTGGAATCTCTATACATGACAAAATCTTTGACGACCAAGATTTTATTGAAGAGGCAGTTGTATACTTTAAGGATGAATGAAGGTACACAAATTGTTGATCATCTAAATACTTTTAATAACCTAATTTGTCAATTATCTAGTGTGGATGTAAAATTCGAAGATGAAGATAAGGCAATTACTTTATTATGTACTTTACCTGAGTCATGGGATCATCTAGTCACATCTATGTGGTTTAGTACATCAGATTCTTTAGATTATGATACTGTTGTTGGAGCCTTGTTATTTGAGGAAGGGCGCATGAAAGGTAGTGCAAAAACCTCAACAACAGTTGCAATGACGACTAGAGGATGATCTAGAGAACGGGGGAAGAATCCGAAAGGTACATCCAGATCTAAGTCAAAGGGAAAAAAAGGTAAGATAAAGTGTTGGTATTGTAATAAATCAGGGCATCTCAAGAAAGATTGTTTGAAACAAAAGCAAGCATCAAAGGAAAATGACTCTACAAAGGAGGCAAATACAACCAAGAAGGATTTAGGTATGGTTGACGAGGTATTGTCTACATCTAATGTCTCACAATATCATTATAATTGGTTAATTGATTCTGGAGCATCCCATCATATGTGTCTTCATAGGAGTTGGTTCACTACATACCAATCTATAGATGACAGGGTAGTTTATATGGGAAATGATGTTACATGTAAAATTGTTGGGATAGGGAGTATAGGAATAAAAATGTTTGATGGGATTGTTAGGATTCTAACAGAAGTGAGACATGTACCTGATCTTAGAAAAAATTTGATATCTTTGGGAGTTCTGGATTCTTGTGGATATAAAGGCACAGTTCAAGGTGGAGTTTTAAAGACATCGAAAGGTATCTTGGTTGTCATGAAGGAAAACATAGTTAGGAACCTATATAAACTTGAAGGGAGAAAAAAAATCGGTCATGCAACAATAGCATTGGATGATGCAGGAGACTCCACTCGTTAATGGCATCAACGATTCTGTCATTTGAGCAAGAAAGGAATGAAGGTACTTGCTGATCAAAAGTTACTTCCTAGTTTAAAATCTGTAGATTTGAAGTTCTGTGAGCATTGTATTTATGGTAAACAAGCTAGACAAAAATCTAAATCTAGAAAACACATAAGTAAAGGTATCCTTGAATATATTCATTCTGATCTTTGGGGTCCATCTCCTAAACTCTCTTACGGAGGATCATCATATTTTGTCAGTTTTATAGATGATTACTCTAGAAAAGTATGGATCTATTTGTTAAAGAGAAAAGATGATGTTTTCGACATGTTTAAGTAATTTAGAGCTTTGGTTGAAAAGAGCACTGACATGCCTATTAAATTTCTCAGAACATATAATGGAGCCAAATTTACTTCTAAGGATTTTGATAATTATTGCAAGAAGGATGGGGTCGTGAGACATATAACCAATGTCTACAGTCCGCAACAAAACGATGTTGTTGAGCGCATGAAAATGACTCTCCTCAAGAGAGCAAGGAACATGCTCAGTAATGCAAAGTTGTAGCAGGAATTGTGGGGATAAGCATTGCTTACAACATGTTACTTGGTAAACAAATCACCATCGACAACAACTGAATGAAAAATTCCAGAAGAGGTATGGATAGGTCAACCATGTGATTATTCTAATCTTAGAATATTTGGTTGTGAAGCATATGCACTTATTCCGAAAAATCAACGTTCCAAACTAGATCCTAAATCACATAAATCAATCTTTGTTGGATATGGTGATGGTTTTAAGGGAGATAGATTGTGGAATCCTACTGCCCACAAGATCATCATAAACAAAGATGTAATATTTGATGAACTTTCACTCTCAAAATCAGATGTAAATAATGATATGAAACAAGCTAATGAACCACAGTTACAACAAATTCAATTTGATATTTAGTCATCTACGAAGGAGAATCATGAGGATGTCCATGAGGAGGACAATAATGAGGAAAATCCTCAGGACGATGATAATACAGAAATGCCTCAAAAAATAGAGGAAATTCCACAACAAATTGTACAAAGATCTACATGGGTCAGATCTTTTCCAAAAAGATATGATGATTATGTTTCATCGGTTGCTTTGATTTCTAATGACGATGAACCTAGTTTTTATCAGGACGCAATGGAAGTATATGAAAGTGCCAAATGGAAAGAAGCAATGAAAGAAGAGATGGATGCCTTAAAAAAGAATGAAACATGAGACCCAATAGAACTTCCAGAAAAGATAAATGTTGTTGGGTGTAAATGGGTCTACAAATTGAAGAAAGGTGTTGATGATAAAGTGGAAAAATACAAAGAAAGGTTGGTGGAAAAAGGGTATTCTCAGAAATAAATTATTGACTTTCATGAGATATTTTCACCAGTCATAAAACTTGTTTCAATTATAATTGTATTAGCACTAGTTGCTTTACTTGATCTTGAATTGGAGCAACTAGATGTTAAAAAAACATTTTTACATGGTGATTTGGATGAGGAAATTTTCATGGAACGAACTGAAGGGTTCTCTCAGAATCAAAACAGGAAGTTTGTTTGCAAGCTCAGAAAATCATTGTATGGCCTGAAGCAATATCCCATGCAATGGTACAAGAAGTTTGATTCTTTCAGGGTGGGCCAGAATTTTACTAGAAGTCAGTATGATCATTGTGTTTACTTTAAAAGGTTGGAAAATGGCATATTTATTATTCTGGTGTTATAAGTTGATGGTATGCTTGTTGCGAGAAAAAGCATGTTTGAAATCAACAGGTTAAAGTCTCATTTGGCTAGGACATTTGATATGAAGGATATAGGAGCAAAAAAACATATTTTGGGCATGGAGATACACAGAGATAGGAAAAATGGTAAGTTGTGGTTATCACAAGAGAAGTATGTGGAGAAAATACTTCAGAGATTCAATATGAATAAGGTGAAACCACTAAATATCCCTTTGTCTTCCCATTTTAAGATTTGTTCAGGTTTGAGTCCTAGTAACGATGAAGAAAAGGAGTTTATGTCTCATGTACCATATGCTAATGTAGTAGGAAGTTTGATGTGTGCGATGGAATGTACAAGACCATATATTTCACATGTAGTTGGTGTTATCAATAGATACATGGAAAATTCAGAAAAAAAAAAAACACTGGGCATCAGTGAAATGGGTGCTTCAGTATCTTAGAGGCACAAGCAATTACTGTATCACTTTTGATGGTTGTAGTGATGACGTTTGCGGTTATGTTGATTCATATTTTGCAGGCGACTTGGAAAAAATAAGATCTACTTCAGGATATGTCTTCACTCTTGTAGGTGGTCCCATAAGTTGGATGTCAAAGCTTCAAAACATTGTTTCTTTATCCACTGCAGAGGCAGAGTATATATCTGCTTCACATGCTTGCAAAGATGCAATTTGGTTAAAAGGTTTACTGGGTGAGTTAGGAAGGTTTCTAAATAATGTAAAAAATTTCTGTGATAGTCAAAGTGCTATTTATTTGGCTAAAAATCCAGCTTATCACAGTAAGACAAAACATATTCTTGTAAAATACCATTTTGTAAGACATGTTATTGATGAAGGTGGAGTGGTTCTTGAAAAGGTCCACACTCAAAAGAATTGTGTAGACATATTCACGAAACCAGTAGCATTAGAGAAGCTGCAGTGGAGTTTAGCTTCTCTTGGTTTGTAGGAAAGGTGACGACCAAAAGCAATGAGCAAGGTATCAGGTTAATTATTTTCAAGGTGGAGATTGTTGAAAATTGGTGACAACAGATTCCTCCAAGAATGGATTTGGATCCTATTATTCAAGGTTGGTTGCAACTAAATAGACCAAGTTAGAATATGGATATGAGTGCATTTAATAATCATTTTTTTGTGTAACTGTGTAAGAAATGCTATAAATTCATGTATGCCTGTAGAGGCAAAACAAAGTATGAGAGAGTTGGAGGTGAGAAATGATTGAGAGCCTGCAAGGTTGCTGTAATTTCCATGTTTTGAATAATAAGAGAACCGATACTATTGCTTTGTGGATGTTTCCCTCATGAGATGAAGGAGGGTTTTACCACGTAAAATTTGTGTTCATTTTTGATGAGTTTTCCATTTGTGTTTTACGTGTATTATTCTATTCTGCTGTAATATTTGTTTTCTATGCTTGCTTGATCCTACACTCTCCCCCTCCCCCACTCACTCTCTCCTACATTTACCCCTCTCTCCCCCTCACTATATCTTTCTCTCTCCCTCCAAACATCTATGTCTCTCTCACACTCTCACTCACCCTCTCTCTTTAGTAACAAAAAAGAAAAAATAACTTGGTTGTTGGTCATTCTTCTCTTGTTCCCTCGCCTCTGAACTTTTCAAGAAAATAACTTGCTTACTAGTACTCAGGTCTTTATGCATTTTGATTTCTTTGATAGTTGTTGGTTTCAGTTACAGTAGCCTTTTTTATAAAAGAAAAGCAATCTCATATGCAAAGCTCCTTCGCACTATGCTTTGCATTTCCATTCAAAGAGCATTTTAGGTTTGCATTGCAAAGTGATTTAAGATCATGCATACGATAAAAAATACATCATTTTCATTTTTGAAAATAGTATAAAAGAAAGAGTTTGTTTTCATTAATTTGAAGCATTGTTACACTCATTTTTCACTGAAGAAATTACATCTTGCATTTGTGTTCTTAAGTGTTTTTCTGTTGAGTCCGTAAAAACACCGTCTAGTTTCATCCATAACCCTTTTGAGTAAATAACAACCCATAAAATGAACTATAACTAAAATTAATTAGAGATTTTCATTTTATAGGGTGAACAGACTAGTTTTAGGCTAGGTCCTTGGTTTAGTTTGGAGAGTTAATTTCTCCAAGGTTAGAAAAAAAAATTAGGAGTCTGAGATAAAGAGTGAAAAATCCAACTCCCGTATAGGTGTGTTCGGGAAACTCCTCTCACATGGGAGCCAAGCACAAGGTCACATGAGGACAAGCTGATAAGATAACCCCTCCAAAGCTTAACCGAACGTTGTGGAAAGATCACATTTTGGGGGTTTTATTCGTGCCCATACCTCCGTGAGAGGAAGTTCTTTCGAGGCTTCGGGATTTGTTACCTTGCCCATATATTTGATCATGACTGTCGACAGTTCCCCCAGATGTCGAATTTTAGTTGGTAACCATAGTTTCTCTTTCTAGGGATCTCAGAGGTGACTGCGAGGGGTTTCCCATGGTTCACACTTTTCAATACTACTGGAGGGTTCCCCGCAAAGCGTGGGTACTTACACCGGATAAGGTTGGTTAGGGGAGGTCGGGATAACTACTTCTTTCTCCTTTGTTCTTTGGTCTACGTGACTTAATCAACCCGTGCCTTCGTTCGGAAGGTCCTTACCTGACTTTGCTACTATCACAATCTCGGGACCTAATCCACCTCAATCGAGATATTAACAAGGTCATTTGTGACTGTTATTGTTATTAGGGAATTTCTATTGGTGTTCTTAGCGATTGTAGAATTTATTAGGAAGGTGTATACGTGGTCACCTAGAGTTGACAACTCAAAGTAGTTGATTAACCACCTCTCCGATCGAGCATAGTTCAAGGTATTTCCCTTGAAGAAGTTGAAGTGAATCCTCCTCCACCTCCTTTGAGGTATCAAATTGATCAATATGACACTTTTGTACCAATTAATCTAGTCGATACCTTAATTATAGAACCCGCATAAATAAATGTTTATGAGCCAGAGGTTGTAATGGTAATTGATCTTGGGGCCGAAGAATTCGCTCCACCTTTCAACCCTCCGTTAATTGAGCCTTATAGTTGTCGTGCGAGTTCTGCCTCCCATGTCAGACTTCGCTGACAGTAACCCTCTTCACTAGGCCACAATGGAAGGCACTCTAGAAGTGTCTCAGTCGAGATTCACCATAACTCCCACTTCGACAATCGTCACTAGTGAGATCTTTCCCCCTAATATAACCAACCAAACCACTGGTGTGGTCCATTCCATAGTTTTCACGTCTATAAACATCTCTACTTCGCTAAATGTTACTTCTACCCAGCCTTTCAACGTGGCCATGCCATTACCTTCCATAACCAACTCTTTCTTGTTTGGTATGTCGTCGATGGACATGTTAAATTTGTTGACTGGGTCTGAGTTGATGCCCCAAGTTTCTAATGTTGGTTCAAGGAATTCTTTGATTCCCTACCAAGTTGTTCCTTAGGGAAGAGATCATATCCCTTTGTCATTCCCATCTATCGGGAGCAAGGCATTCCCATCTTCCATCCCTAACCCCTTTGGGGGCCAGGGCGCTTCTATGGGTAGCAGATTCCAATCCGCTAGCATGCCATCCACCTCAGCCCCGTTCACATTATATGGTGGGTTTGAGAGTAATCCTTTCGCCATGTATGCAGTGTCGGTATGGGACAAAACCTTCCAAGCCCAGTGGAATCCCATGTAAGGGTCTTTCCCTTCGCAAGGAATGTTTTTAGGGGGAAACCCCTTTCTCGGTTAGTGTAACCCCATGAAGGGAGGTGTTTACTTGCAAGGAGGGTCTGCAGGGGGCAACCCTGCTTTCCCATTTGGGAATCTGATGGGAAGGATTTTTCTTTCGTTTAACCAGAACTAAGGTTTTACCCAAGGCTGTGGCTCATCCACAAACTCTTCCTAGCAACCTGGTGTAAGTTTTAATTCAAGACCTTCTTTTCAGGCTACCAATCAATCGGTGTCGCAACCTAGGCTACCCTTTTTGACAACTCTTCATTTGTCATATTTGTCAAATTTGATGAATGACCCAATTAGTCATGACCCAAGTTGGCCTATGATCCCCACCAAACTATCTTCTGATATATGAAAGTTCAAAGGAAAAAATGGTGAATACCTGCAGGATCATGTAACGATGTTTCACTTGCGATACTCATCTAATTCATTGAATGAGGACTCGATCCAGTTACGATTGTTCCAACGCACCCTCATTGGGGGTGTCACTAAATGGTATATAGAACTGGAGAGGTCTAAGTTCGCAATGTTTGGTGATCTGGCCATGGTTTTTCTTAATCACTTCGAACTCCATGTCCAGTATGATGTTGGTACAAAAATTTTAGCTAACTTTGAACAAGATAAAGCTACTCACATTTCCAATCATATTCGGGAATGGAGGAAACAAAAGAGTTTGATTAAAGCCACAGTCCCACCAGAATTTCTCTTAATATGGTTCCTGGAGTCATTACTTCTTTACATCTCCAAGGATGTTGCAATTTCAGGGGTGTTTACCGAAGAACAAACAATCTTTAGAGCACAATTGTTGGAGCTAATTTACTCCCAATCAAGAATGCTCAATGATGTCATGCCTAACGCACCATGGTCAACTATTGACTTATCGAAACCAAAATCTGGACCACATGTCGATGGTATTGTCGTGTCCTTGTAAAGAAAATCCGCATATTTGGTCTATAATGAGATGCAACAATTTTCTATTCAACAAATTGCGACTGGTCCGACCCCTGGCTCTATTAGAATATAATGGATGTGCTCGTTTAACCATAGACAATATCACTATTGTCACCCAACCATAGGTCGAAGCCACCCTCCGAGCACCTTAACCTTGACAGAGAATCATTCCAGAAGAAAACCCTAGGCTAGATAGCCAAACAAAGGTGGCGCCCCTTTCTCCAAGGATAACACACCAAACAAGAGCTGATCAGAGAGTCCAAACCATAACCAAGAGATAGTCCAAGCCAAAACCAAAATCTGCTAGCTGCAACAACTGCAACAAAAACTCTCCTCCAAACTTGCGCACAACTGGCCAACTGGAGTGTGCACAAGTGTTGCTACTACAATTGTGAGAATACTTGCCAGAATGAAGACTGGCCTCCTGTATTTATACTAAATCTGGCAGACTGCCTGGGCCGACTTCTCATTCTGGGTACTAATTCTTTGGTATATATTATTTCCTTTAGCCGACTTCTTCTCTTGGAGGCTAATAACCTAATACAATTCATTCCCTTGAGCCAACTTGTCTTCTAGGGTTATTAACCAATCAATTAGGGTTTCTTCTTTCTTCCCGAAATATTCTATTCTCATCAGGTTTACACGTAGAGGTAAATACCTCCCACAACTACCATAATATAAACACTCCCTCCTAGCTAGGGAGGTATTGAAGGTAAATGTCTTGAGCACAAACATACCATTCACCCGACAACGTCAACATCGTCGTATAGACTATCTCATGATTAGATCATGAGCACCATCATCACTATCAGTGTCATCAACTGCGTCATCTCTCAGAACCATACTCCATCTGAGTAATCAGACATGATGCTAGATAAGTCACTCACTCCACAAAGTGACACAAGAACCATTCTTCTAATCCGGACATATGTCCAAGAAGAGTAAATTTTCCGTCTGGGAAATCTTTGTCCATTGATCATCCATATAGCTGATAATCATTTCCAACACTGTCGATAGTCTTCAAGGAAATCAAAACAATATAATTCAATAGAACACAACTGTGTCTATCCATAGTAGTACTCAACTACAATCCAGTGGTACACTACCACACCAAGTAGCACATAGATACTTGATCAGTGACATATAGTCACTATCAGTGGAACGCAATCCACTACAGTAGCATACATCTACTGTCTAGAGACATACAGTCTCCATAACAATAATCTAATATCAACCTGCATAGAAAACATTGTTATGATATAAATTGAATCATCTGGGCCATTCTTCCACTCACATCTGTGAGATATGGAAGAACATCTTCCCTCATAAGGTCAAACATCAATGATGAGCTATCTGGACTATTCTTCTCAAGTAAGGAAGAATATCTGTCTTGATTTCTGAGCCTGGACCATCCCTACCCTGGGCCATTCCTCCGACACTAAACAAAGTGCAACCTGGAGAGAACGAGTCTGCCCTAGGGAATTCCTGTCCCTGATTGCTGAACCTAGACCATCCACCTATTTGGGCCATTCCTTCGGCACTAAACAAAGTGAAATCTGGAGAGAATGAATCTTCCCTAGGGAATGACTGTTCAGACCATTTCCTAAGGAAATGACTGCCCTGCACCAACCTCCAAAACATACCATTCTTTTAAACTGCCCACAACTGTGAGCTTTGAAAGAATGACTGTTCAACGAGGCGGACCAGTCTTCTTAACGACTACTAAGAGTGACTGTCAAGAAGAGAGACTGTCCTAGACCATTCCCCATGTTAACCACAATGGGAAATCACTGTCTATGGTACATCAACAATCCATCGAACCATTTTCATTACGAAAATGACCGTTCGATCTGGATCATTTTCCGAATTGGAAAATGCCTGTCCGTCAGAAATCTCAAACAAATTTTTGAACTAGAAAGAAAATGCTCATCCTATACCATTTTTTGAACTGAAAAATGACTGTCCATAAATCAATAACACATCAGTGCTCTCTCCCAACCTGGAAGTCATCTCTTCCTTTTTCAATAAGGAGGTCATCTCCACGAGCTCCAACTTGAGTATGCAAACTCTTTCATCTTGGACAAAGGCTTTACCAAAATGTCTGCTTATCTGTTCATCTGTGGAGATATATATATTGGAGAACCACTTTCTCTTTTCTGGACTTCATCGTAAAGAATGTAATTCTTGATCTCAAATGTGATTTGGTCTTTCTGGAACACTGGTTTTTCTCTGAAGGCTTCATATAGCTCTAATCAATAAAGTATATCATTGTTGGGTTCATCTTTGTTTCCTTCTAGCTCATAACATCGTGGCAAGGGTCAAACTGGAACATATCCAAGTTGTACTTCTTTTGCCATCATGAGAGTTTGTCATGGATTAGCAATCCATCATCCTGAGCTTCTGAGTAACCATTCTGATACAATATCTCTGTTATAGAGAGCCTTCACCACGCTTTTGCTGTGTATTGGAGTTTCTCCACCAAGTTGTCTTCTTCCATCTGCATACAAGGGTCTCTTTCTGGTATACCTTAAAGCCTTGAGGTTGTTCTACATACGTTCTTTGTTCAATTATTCTGGAGAACAATCTTTGCATTCATCTGATGTAAAATCCAACCCATGGATATTGCAGACGATATAATGGCTCATGTAGAGGTATGTCCGGTTTACTAGAACAAGAAATCATCATAGTCTTCTCCCTCCATCTGGGAGAAACCTCTAGTTTTGGATCTCACAATGCTTACATTCATAAGTCTCCCATACACTGTTATTCATCACAAATTTCATTTCCTCTGCTTGATTTCTATTAGTGAGTTCAGGTCAGGCTGGTAGTCTTGTGATTCTTGATACAATGACTGGTTGTTCTGTCTTTTCTTTATCTTTTGGAATCTTCGTGTTCTTCCTTATGTTTTTCTTTAGTTCTTAGGTCCATGGAGTTTTCTATAGATTCCATGCCCTGAAGATTCCAACTTCTTCCTTTCATCATAGGATCATGGATGTGGATGGAAAACCAGGGATACTTTAAGGCTTCTTTTCGAAGAAGACTTCTTCTAAGGTCACATTGAACACGTGCTGCTTTTTCGTGGTTGCTTCCATGGATAGATACTTCATCATCTTTAATGGATCATATAATTTATGATTAGCTCCCTCCTAATCCTTGCTTCATGCATGAATGGATGCTCTTCTTTTGGAAATATGTAATCGGCTCTCTCCATCTAGGAGAGTCCATGCTTCCGTCTGCATCCTTATTGCCTTCTGCAAAGTGTCACAAATCTTTTTCCAATTTCCTCTTGATTGTTGAATTTTTTTTTTGTCTTTACTTCTTCTAGGTTTCTTCAAGATTGATTCTGATTTCGACTTATCTTGCAACTGTTACTTATGTAATATATTCCACTTGAATTTTTACCAGGGGCTGTTGATGTACTTCATCCTTTCATGTGTATTTCCTGACTTGTATTCATAGTGATAACAATCCTTATCTTATTGTTCTTCCATAGGTATAGTTTCTCTTGGAATACATTATCTTCTAGGAAATAGATATGCAAGATATGTACAAAAAACATGGCATGTACAAGAACTATGAGGAGTATTGTTACCTTGTCTTAGAAGAAGAAGTTTGTTTCATCCTGCTTAGTCTTCTTTGAAGGTTTCTTTTCTTCGGCAACCGATGCTTCGTGTGTCTCCTTCCTTTTCTTTAGCTCGGGAAAATGATTCTTGTAGTGGCCATATTTTCGATAGTTGAAGCATTGTATTTCTAACATATCTTTCTCTTGATTTGGCTTCTTCCTGGAGCCAAACTTCCTTTTATTCCTAAAATTCTTGAACCTTGCTGTGAAAGCTTGATCATCTTATTTCTTTTGGGGTTTCTCTTTTGCACTAATCCTTGATTCTTCTTGTGCACAACAAGTCCAAAGTTCTTCAAATGTAGGATACTCCTTCCTTGTGTTCATGCTTGCGGAAAATGCATCCCATGTCTCGGTAAGACCATTGAGTACTATGTTTACCAATTCCTTCTCTGAGATGATCTCTTCAATAGCTTGTAGTTGATCTCTTAACTGAGAGATTCTCACAAAGTATGATGTTATGTTGTCATCATCATTCATCTTCATGTCACAGAGCTCATTCTTCAGAGTCATTACTTTTCCAATGTTTTTGATTGAGAAGAGGTTTGTTAGGGAATCATACATCTTCTTAGACGAATCAAGATGGGAGATGTAGGGTATCAAGTAGTGTTTTATAGAATCCACTATGATACTCATGGTATTGATGTCATTGTATTTGAACTTCTCCATAACTGCAACGTTCTGCGGTTCCTTTTCTTTTCCTTCTTCAAACTTTGGTTCCACAATATTTCCTTTCATGATATCCAACACTTTATTCTTGGAAAGGATGAGATCAATCCTTGTCTTACATGCTCTGAAGTTAGAAGCCCCATCTAACTTGTTTTCTAACTTCATAGAGTAAGTCATGGTTGCCTTGACTTGGTCAACCCTAGATTTGACCAAAAACTCAACCTTGACGTCTTAGCTTGCTGAGAGTACCAGGAGATGCGCAAGGCTAGGGCGAACTAGTCTATCCAAAAATTAGGTCAATCCCTTCACTTAATTTTCCTCAACGAGAGGATTAGGGCTTCTGCAACTGCACCTGCTAGTAACCCTAACAACAATGCTTTGGTAACTACTCCTGCTAGAAACCCTAGAGACAGTTCTTCAATGAGCTTAGTATCCTTATGGCTATGCTCCCTTCTAGTGGTTAGACTGAATGAAGGAGGTGTGGGCCCATAACCTGTTAGAATATAATGGATGTGCTCATTTGACCATAAACAATATCACTATTGTCACCCAACAATAGGCCGAAGCCACCCTCCGAGCACCTTAACCTTCATAGAGAATCATTTCAGAAGCAAACCCTAGGCTATATAGCCAAACAAAGGTGTCACCCCTTTCTCCAAAGATAGCGCACCAAACAAGAGATGATCAGAGAGTCCAAACCACAACCAAGAGATAGACCAAGCCAAAACTGAAATCTGCTAGCTGCAGCAGCTGCAACAACAACTCTCCTCCAAACTTGCGCACAACTGGCCAACTGCAGTGCGCACAAGTGCTGCTTCTGCAGTTGTGAGAATGCCTGCCAAAATGAAGACTGGCCTCCTGTATTTATACTAAATCTGGCAGACTGCCTAGGCCGATTTCTCATTCTGGGTACTAATTCTTTAGTATATATTATTTCCTTTAACCGACTTCTTCGCTTGGAGGCTAATAACCTAATAAAAGTCATTCCCTTGAGCCAACTTGTCTTCTAGGGTTATTAACCAATCAATTAGGGTTTCTTCTTACTTCCTGGAATATTCTATTCTCGTCAGGTTTACATGTGGAGGTAAATAACTCCCGTATCTACCATAATATCAACAGGCTCAACCACCCCTACCACCCAATCCTCGGATGTAAACATTGTGCAATCGAAGACACAAACGGGTCCTTAGAATCCCAGAGGGAAAAATAAAAGCAAGGGCAAGAAGGGTAGTGGGGGCAACGATAAAAAGGCTAATAAAATTGTTGAAGGGGCATAGAACGAAAAAAAGAAGGTGAAATCCCCATGCAAGCTTTGTGGGGATGATCACCTTACTCATCAATGCATGTAGATGGAATAATCCCAATGCCTGATAAAGTTGTAACAACAACAACAACAACCTACTGTATTGAAAAATTTGTTCCTGCAAGGACAAAATATGCAGACCAACTCTTCGATTTCCAATCCGCAAGGGGGCACTTCGAGTGCACCTTTTCCAGATAGATCTTTTTTGTTTGTTAATATGGTAAATCACACAAAAGTAGAGGACGTAGAGTTGTTGACAAGATCTCATGATTATAGTAATCTAGGGTTGACATCGAAAGGTAAAGAAACTTCAGATCCTTGGGGACCTCTCCATATAGAGAAACCTGAAAAGGAAACGATGTTGTGCATATCTAAAGGTGTGTATAAAAGAGGTCACACAACCCTAATGCACAAGTTGCACCTAACTATTCCATTGTTTAGGATTTAGCTCAAACGTTGTGTGCGATGTTTGCTTTAGAGGTGCTTCAAATTTGCCTCGCACAACACACTGCATTGTTATCTGTCATTGGAGTGGTAGATGCTTCCCGCCAAATCACTATGAAGTTTGACCCTACTAATGTGAAGCCTCACCTTCCGTATCATACATCCTTTCAGATCAACACCGTATACATGAAACATATGATCAGGAGGATCGTCGTCGACGAGGGAGCTTCGACGTGTGTCATGTTTTTTTCCTATTAGAAATCTATCGACTCTCCATAGCTCGCACCTTCCCCCACTTTTTTAACAACATTTGACATATGATCATTTAGAACACACATTCTTATTTCCTCTTTTCTGTTCCAGTTAGGAGGAAAATCCATTTCCATAAAAGTAGAGGTAGTCAACGCGTCGTTTGACTGTAATATGTTATTGGGAAGGAGTTGGACTTATGTGAAGACGATCATCGTCTCATCAATGTTTCGAGTTTTATGTTTTCCCCATGAGTGGAGGAATGTAACTATTGATCAAATGAATTTTAACCACTCTAGCTCCATGACAAATCCAGGATCCATAGTCCCGTAGATCGAAAACTCTGAGTCGACAACTGAGTGTATCGGTGTTGGAATGTGTCCTTCGCTTATGGGAACCTTTAATTTCCCAGCACCGATGTCTTATATTAGTGCCACCCTGTTTGGATATTAAAAGTCGAGTTCCCCAACTTCCATTGCAAGAGTTGTTTCTTTCAGAACATCGTATCTACAAGATCCATGGGTGTTACTTTCACCGTGTGAATCGGTAGAAGGTCACACACATGTCAGGATGGATACACCATTGACTGTAGTTGAGGTCACTTATCAATCTATCCAACACACCATTGCAGACTCAGATCGAACTCCTTCATGGACAGAGGAGGATGATTAGTTTTCAGAGCCCATTTGGGCTCAAAATTCTTCAACTTCCCAAGATTGTCTTGATACCATCTTGCCTTTAGATGAAGCTATTATAGAGCCAATGATTGGATCGGAAAGGTTGTGGGAGGATATGCATCATCGATCATATTTCCTCCTTGAGATCAGTCATGTGTAAGGCATAGAATTTAGGTTAGCTGTGAGTAGAAACGTTGGTCAGACGGTGAACCCCTTATCAAAGCACAGTGTCTATGCCAAGGGGAATATGGCGAATATATAGGATACCATTCCGATCAACATTTCTAAAAACCACGAAGCTGTGGAAAGCGTTTTTATCGGGGCATATTTCTCTCAAGATGAAATTCATCAGTATACGACACTTTTTAAGGAATTTCACAATGTTTTCTCTTAGTTGTACAAGGAAATGCCTAGCATAGATTCTCAGATTGTCAAACATGAGATTCGAACCTATGAAAACACTAAACTTTTTCGATAGAAATTGCGACCGATTAACTCGAGGAAAGCAACAACGATCAAGGTTGAGGTAGAAAAACTGCTCGAAGCAAGCTTTATCTATCCAGTCCTATTGACAAAATGGGTATCCAATCCTGTTCCAGTGGACAAGAAGCAGGGCACTATTCAAGTTTGCATGGATTTCCATGATTTGAATAAATCTTGTCCTAAAGACAATTTTCCTATGTCGTTTATAGATCAAATAATCAATGATTGCGTAGGAAGTGAATTTTTTTCTTTCATGGATGGTTTTTATAATTACAACCAGATACAAATACGACCTGGGGACTAGCATAAGACGACTTTTATTTGTCCTTGCAGAACCTTTGCGTATAAAAATATGCCCTTTAGCCTAAAAAATGTTGGAGATACTTTTTAGCGAGCCATGATGTTCACTTTCTGTGATCTTAGATACATAGTGGAGGATTCCTTAGATTTTCTTACAAATCATTCTCATAAGAGGGCACAACATCTTTTACACCTATGTATTGTCTTCAAAATATGTTGTCACTATCGAATTTTCTTTCATCCACATAAGTGCATCTTTTGTGTAAATTTAGGACGTCTCTTGCGGTTTATCGTTTCAACTAAAGGGATCATGGTTGACCCTTTGAAGGTTGAGGCAATAACACAATTGTCTCCCCTACGCATAGTTCGTTAGCTTCATAGCCTATAAGGGAAGGTGGATTTCCTTCAATGTTTCGTACCAAACTATGATGTTATCACAAAAGGATTTATGTGTCTATTAAAGAAATGAGTTCCATTTTATTGGGACGAGTCAACACAACATTCTTTCAATGCATTGAAGAAAGATCTAGTTTAGGCTCCCCTTCTTAGCCCCCCAGACTATAATAGAGGTTTCCTACTATATCTGGCAGTGGCTAAATATTCGATCGACATGGTATTAGTTCAGGGGGATGATAATCTCCAAGAGCATGTCATCTATTATTTGAGTCACGGTGGATCCTGAACTAAAGTATTCTCACGTCGAGAAACCGCCCTTAGCATAATTTCAATGTCTTCGACATTTTATTCTATTGTGCAAGACAACCGTCATTGCCTATGTTAACCATTTTCAATAGGTTTTGACTCAACGAATAATTGGCAGGAAATACAACAAGTGGATTGTTGTTTTTTAGGATTTTGATTTGGATTTTACTTATGTCAAATTGAAGAAGTATTTAGTCTTCGTCAAACTTATGTCAGATTTCCTAGTAGAGAATGAGGATAAGGAAGTTATTAACTCACTTCTAGATGATCATATATTTCTCATCTCTTCGTCTGATCCTTGGTATGGATATATTATTATATATCTCCAGTCTCTGAAGTTCCCTTTGCATTTCTTGTGAGACGAGCGATGACAGATTCACCACCTAGCAAATAATTATCTCATTATCACCGACACTTTGTATCGATGAAGGGTGGACTCAATTCTTCGTCGTTTCCTGACTCATGAAGAAGCATATTTGGTTTTGAATGATTGCCATAGTGGAGCATGTGGCGGTCACTTGTCAAGGTTGGAAATAACCTAAAATATTATGCGTGATGGATATTTCTAGCCAACAATATTTAGAGATTGCATTGAAGTGATCAAGAAATGTCCCCCTTGCCAAAAATTTACTAAAAATATGATTGCGCATCTTGCTTCCATGTTTTTTGTTATTAAATTCGACCCCTTCACGAAGTGGGGGTAGATTTTATGACATGCCACCCAATTTCATCTAGGGGGCATCGATATATCATATTGGTCATTGACTACTTTAAGAAGTGGGTAGAGGCCATGCCGACATTCGCGAATGATGGTGAAACTACAACACTTTTTGTGTTTAATCAGGTCATATCTAGGTTCAGGGTTCCGAGAGAGATTGTCATTGACCATGTAAGTCACTTACAAAACTGCATGATGTTCGAGTTAGGATCAAAACTAGAGTTTAGGCAGGAGCACTCGTCTCCTTACTACCCTCATGAAAATGGTTAGGTTGAAGTTGTTAAGAAATCCTTAAAAACCATTTTGAAAAGAATTGTCAACACAACCAGATCAAATTGGCATTTGATGTTATATCTGACATTGTGGGCATATTGAACGGCCTGAGTCAAAATTGCAACAGGCTTCTCGTCTTTTCAACTTGTTCACAGAGTAGAAACAATTTTTCTTATTGAATGTGAGATCCCTTCACTTAAAATTGTTGTCGAGCTCCTCCCTGACACAACTCAACTTGAAGAACACCTCGTTTACTTAGAAAATCTTGATGAACAACGTCGAGATGTTGCCTAAGTGCATAAGAAACGTATGAAGACTCAATATGATAAGTCTGTTCATCTGAGGGATTTCTTTGAAGGAGACCTTGTTTTGGTCTATGACCAAGAAAAGGATGCCTTGGGCGCATGCAAGTTCAAGCCTATGTGGTGCAGTTGTAATTTTTGTTTATCTTTTGTATATAGCTTTGTATAGATGTATTTTGTTTTTTCCCTACGTTGTTAATTGTTGTGCTTTTGTTGTGTGGAAAATGTCAGGTGAGTCATTAGTTTATGTCGGTTTTGTAGATGATTTCATTCACCCCACTCGGAACCTTGCTTCTGTTGCTTGGGTGATCTATTCACCCACTAACTAGCGAGTGTCCGTTGGAGGTGTTTCTCTTGAGGAAACTACTAATAATGTAATCGAGTACAATGTTGTTATTGAGCTTTTGCGAGCTGCTTTGTCATATGAAATTCAACGCCTTCAGGTTTATTTATACTCTTAGTTGGTTGTGTCACAGTTGAATGGTTTATATTGTATTCACAATCCGGTCTTGTTACGTCGCTTCCTTAGAGTACGTCTTCTGTAACAATCTTTTGATTTCCTTACGTATATACATGTTCCTAGGCAATCTAATCTAGTAGCTGATGCATATGCTAACTACATTTTAGATTGGCATTTGTCTCATCAATAACACAAGCACACGCCATTTACACATGTAAATATTCATCATTTGCAAGTAAATTAAAATAACGTAAGGAAAAAAGATGTATGTGTGTGTGTGTGTGTGTGTATATAAATATAATGAGGTCCATAGTAAAAAATTTGGGCTACCAGCCCCAAATGTTTATAAGTACAAAATTGTTCCCTTGGCACATAAAAATTCTAGGACCGAGGTCGGTGATCCCTATCATAATAAACTATGGCATTCGTTAAATGTTGGAAAAGGCAGACCCATGTCCTGGATACACCAACAACATGTTGTTGCAACCCACTGGTATATAATCTATGATTTCCATATGGATAGAGTGTGTCAAGGCCTCCATGTTCCTTCCCACGATCCGTAGTGTCCTGGCTACATCATCACTAGACTATGCTTCACCTCTTCCCTAACGCATGTGTCGTGGGAAGTCAATTGGTATCAATGGTGCTCTATCTGCAGATTCAAAGGGAATTTTTTATTGATATGGATCTCACAAAAAATACAGGTTAATTTCCCTTTTAATTGTTACATATAATCTAATCTAAAAATTAAAAAAATTAAATAAAACAAAAGATAAAGATTACCTATATCTCCTAGTGTTGCGCCAGAAGGTACAATCATATCTAGATATCAGGAAAAGTCAATCCCGACATATGGATAGTCCTCGATCGTAGGTATCTGTCGTGCCCACCAATCGAAGAAGTTATCATCTTGTTTAGTACCACCATGCCTTTGTGTTGAAGATGCATATCTTATTCTTAATATTTTTCTGACCATTACCTACGAGAGTCCCTATAACATATGCCACTACTTATGTCAACACTTTTTAGATTCTTCAGCAGGTATTATGTTCTTTATTGGCATATAGGGTAGGTTCCATTCTACCTGCATGATGCATTTATCTGTATCACTCACATATCTGTCATAGGGTCCACCCCATTCATTCACAACATCACACCTTCAAGTTGATTTAAAGGTGTCGTTTATGGATGGTAGAGCTTACCTCTTCATGGGTGTCCTAGTTAGTATCTCAATGACATTTTTGACACACATGGTGCAATTTTTCTGTAGGCTCGAAAGCCCTTCTTAGTCATGCCATGTCTTTTTGTTGAAGCCTCATGACTTCCTCTCAGTCTCTTTCTAGCTAAATTACCCACGGGGCTTCCACAATTTTGTTGAGTTATAATTGCATTGCATATTAATCGCTCACGCTTCTTGTCCTAATGTCGGCCTCAACTTGCCATTGTTGAACCATTTACTTAAGCATTACTACTAGTTTCTAGCCTCGCAGTTTATGCCTTTGCGACTCAACACCTTTATCCCTAGAGGAGACATTCCCATGAGTGTCCTTATCCTACACATGCTTCCTTGCATTGAGCATAGGTATGTTCCTTGCACTTTGGAACTAGTTTGCTTKCCCGCGACACTTGTTTCCTCCATTGTAATATAACATTCTTTTATTCTCTTTTAGGCTTTAATAATATGAAAAAGACAAAAAATTTAAAAAAACCAAAAAGAAGGCCGGAAAGCATCTATCTTTGTATTTGGTAGCAATTTGTCGCCCTTGAACAAAGCATAATCTTTGAGTCAGTATATCAATGTTTTGGGTTTAGTATGGATTTAGGAAACTTTCTTCATTGTTGAGTACAATATTCATTGGCTAGTTATTCTTCTAGTCATATGGAGTGTCTGTCGATGCCTCTTGTATCACAGATTTATCCCAGTTTGCAATCCATGCTGCCTAAGTCACATAATGTGTCATGCTTTTGTTTAAGTGAAGTTTTAGCACGAGTCGACCATTCTGTAGAAATCCTTGAATTTTTAAGTCGCCCTTCCTGTGTCAATCAAGTACGTCTCAGTTTCACAAGTATTTTTGTACTTCACTCACGCTAGTATAGAAGGTCCCCATTGACTTCTTAATGATGGGTATTCTCTTATCAACTCTGACATATTGCTTTGAGAGTATGACCTGGAGTTGCACCCTAAGCCTATTTCCATCATTGGTAGGTGATCTTGCACTCAATAGATGACAAACCATCATTAGTCATTGAATGAGTGATTTCCCTTGTGTTTTACGTCAACAACAATCATCACACATAGGGATTCATGTAGTACCTTGGTTTCCATTTGACCCCATTGGTTGATTCCTCATATTTGTCATTAGTATTCATCATTGGCTACTATTAAGAGATTCTTTGTCGTGCACTATTCCATTTGGTGCATGTCGGAGTCGTACCTCGGTGTGGTCCTTACAATCTTTTCGTCCGAGTTCTTCCAAATATTTGGCCTTTGACTACTCCTCGTGTTGGTTGATGGGGGATGCATTAATGCCCTCCTTCTAGCGGATATCTTCCTATCGACTTCAACACATCTTACCTTGGGATAGGGATCTAGAGTCGTTTTTAGTACCTTGGGGCTTGCAGTCATCAATGGTAGGTTCCCTTGCTATTGACAGTGGGAATACATCAATGTCCCGTGATCGATAAATTCTATCAGGTGTTTGACATCAACTCATTTATTCATACTTGTTAGATTGTACTAGGTATCTTGACACCCATTATCATCATCGGTGGGTTGTCTCACATTTATTAACGATATACATCAATGATTAGTAATCAAACGATGTCTCACTATGTTTGACTTCAACACATTTATTCACATAGTGTAGACTTGTACCACAAAGAATCATTTTAAAGACTTCAGGTGAAGTACGAGCATCACATATTTTGTGCTCCTACCCGACCTATATTGATTGTACCACCCTCAATGACATTGGTACTTGCAGAGGATCAATTCATTCACTTCATTGGCTCCAGATATCCCCTTATTTGATTTTGAGACATAGCTCCATTGTGTATCCATTCGTGGCTATGATCTACATTTGCATGGATCCACTGTGTATTTTTTCATGGGCATCATTACTACTTATATATATATCACATGGATCCACTATGTATAGTTCTCGTGGCCATGGAAATTAGTTATATTTTTATTACTCATGGATCCGCAGTGTACTTGATTTGGTGGCCATACTTATATCACTCCTGATCATGGGTATGCCCGACTCGGGAAGCAAATACTCTTACTTGATTTATGTTGTCAGTTATGTTCTTGGATCAATTGTCTGGTATATTTCATTGAGACTTACTTCAATGCATCCTTGCCTCTTAGAATTATAATGTATTTCGACCATCAGTTGCTCTTTTGACCTCATACATTAGGGGGCATCTTTTATACCACAAATTGTCGCATTACATTTGCATTTGTGAGATGGCCTAGTCCATTCACTAGCTTGCAGACCTAAATCCCATCCTCCTTCATCAAAATCATAAAAAAAATAAACTTTTGTTTCCATACACTATTCACCCATGTGCAAATTGCGTATATACACTATTTTCCAGTGTACGAACCGCATATACCCTCAATTTTGTGAAAAAATAATAACATTCCACTTTTTTGAGCGAGGTTTTTTGTTTGGCATGTTCCCAAACTTCCATTGGCCCATACACAATGAAATATAACCATCTCAACCTCTTGAGGATGTTATATAAGCACCTATGGGGATATGGATGAGGGAGAGACAATCTTGGTGCAAGATTATGATGATGATTTGCAAGCTCCCCAATTCCTTGAATCTCTGAGTAGCATTCCCTGATCTGGAAACTTGTTTTCCAACATTATTTCCTCTCTCATATATGATGGTAGGGTGTGTCCCTATCCCTTCTACGTCATTCGAGGAAGAACCACTTTGTTGAGTTGTTGCTTGAAGGGTCCAATGGAGGAACCTGGGGGGTTGGCTTTGAGGCAGTGTCGACTGTTAGAGTCAGGTTGTAACTACCTACTTATACTATTTCAATAAAAGAGTTCTCTTTCCCTCCATATATGTGTAATTTTGTTCAATCCATTTATATATGTTAACTTGCTTTACACATTTGAATTTTCACATTACATGCATAAATTGATTTCATAACTACCTCATTGCAGTATAGACTTGATCTCCTTTTGCAGGTTGGTGCGGTCAGAGATCTGGAGCAAGTCAAAGGTCGAGAGCGAGGAACTACATCAAACGTTTGGATACAAGGTGTGAGGTTTTCTATTCTCTCTTCCAAGTAGTTATTTTATTATAATTTTGTGTGTGGGAGGGTAGGATTTTTCTTTTAAGTACAGTTAGGCTCTGTTGTGACATATACCCAGGGTCATAGAGTAAAAATCCCGTAACACCCACTAGTAGATTTCTTCACTCATAAGATAGAAGTAGCAGGGTTGGTAGATGTTGAACCACTCAAAATTGTACCAACATGGACAAATAATAGAGTTGGTGATGATTCAATATCCAAAATATTGGATAGATTCCTTGCATTTGAGGTAGTTTTGTCTAAAGATGAAAGAATCAAAACATGGGTTGGGTGAGGGGTGAATCTAACCATCTCCTAATTGGTCTTTAAATTGAAAAATAAAATAGGAAACCATCATGTCCATTCAAGTTCAAACCATCTTGGTTTAAGGAGGAAGAGTTTCACTAACTTGTGATGAAAAAATGGAGACGTGATGATGAGACACTAGGGATACAACATGCCATCAATTTGTTTCCAACCTTAGCAGAGTCAAAACAACAATCTATGCCTAGGAACACAATAAACATAAAAAGTTGGATAAAGACTTAATCTATGTGGAGAAATAGATCTCAACTTTCTATGAGGGAGACAAGGAGGGTGGTTCCACTAAATCATTTGAAGGAAAATTGAGAGCTTTGGAAAAAACAAAAAAGAGAACCATTAGTAGAATAAAAATTAAGGCAACACGGCTTGAAAATGAAGATGGAAATACTGATTTTTTTCATAATTATGAAAATCATAAAAGAAACGTTAATACAATCTAGGAGATGCTAAAGGAGGATGGAATTAAGGAAAGGAAGTTTTATGAGCTCACAGAAATGGGGGTTCCCCATTTTGAATGCATCTATAAAAATTCTACAAGATCAAATATTGTTGAAATACAAAATCTAACTACTTATTTTTTGAGGATGGTTGACAAATATGAAAATGAAATGTTATTGGAAGAAGTTTCAAAAAAGGAACCCAAAACAACTTTGGAATCTTTTCAAAAATAAAAAATTCCTAGGCTTGACATGGGTGGATAATGGATTTTTTTCTTGGCTTCAACAAGATGATTAAGAACGACCTAATTAGGGTAATGGAGGAGGAAATCAAACTGTATATCAGAAAAAGGGATATATAATGACGAGTAGAAGCATAGTGAATATGAAAAAAGGAAGAAAATCCATTATACAAATATCCTTTCTGCAATAGATAAATATTTGCTTAAAAAATGAGCAATGATTTAATGGGCAAGCTACAACAGATCCTCTGTTGTTCATGAATCCATCAATCAATGGCAGTTATGATCCTCAAAACCTGCAATATATTCAAGCAAAAAGATAAAAAAGAAATGGAAAAACACATAAGACAATCTGATAACAACTCTCATGAATCTTTAATGGCATAAAATGTCATTACAAATAGGCCCTCATGCTTGCAAAATGAGCAACTAAAATTGCTCCTCCAACTCTCTCCTCTCTTGGCTCATGAATCCAACCCTTTTCTCATCAAAAACCCTTTCATTTATAGTGAATAATCTATATATTCCCTAAGGAGGTCGAAACCAAGGAGTTACATAGGATCCTCCTCCATTTAGGAGTCTTGTTACAAAAGATTCCAACAAAATCCTAATAAATTCCTATTTTCTTGGGATTTTGTCTATGATGATAAATGCCTTTTGAAACAGGTCATCTTGATTGATCTGGAAATGGAAAACATGTCCCTCATGTCCAAAAAACTCCTAGGAGACCATTTGAACCTTCCTTGATAGGTGGAAACCTCCAAACAAGGTGAATATCCAACAACTATGCAAAACAAAGAGTTTGCAATGCGCTGGTGTTTTAATTATATCTCTTGAATTACAAACTGGGTCGGGCTGAAATTTGGACAACAAATCAATGAAATTATCATTATCCTCCTTAAATTTTTTTTAGAAAACCCCACATCACCGTTTTGGATTCACGATCAAATATTTAGAAGACTCTGCTACAGGAAATGAGTTCGTAGCATAGTTCGCAACGCCTATCACTAGTGTGCAGCGCCAAAAGGAAAAAAACCATCCAAAACCACTTTGTCGAGCTTCAAACAGGATAAAAACCCTCATGGAGTACCTGATGGTCCTAAGGCTACTGTGGATGTTGATAAGTCCGAACATGAGTGTCTGCAACCTATCTAAGCTACAACGCTCTTCCTTAACTAGTTCGCAGTTCCAACTCAAATATAGCTTGCACACTTTGAGGAGGCTATTAGTTGATGATATGACATAATCCTTGGAGAAATGGTTAAATGTAGGCTCTGAAAACCATAAATCCTCCTTTACATGATCAATCATATGTGTTAACATCTGGATCCACAAGGGATGGCATGCTCCCTATGAGCTGCCAAGAAGATGCATTTCCAATGCCTTATCCATTCCATCTTTGTCCACAAAACCTGTATGCCTGAGAGCACCTCCGCTCCTTATTGAAAACTGGAAAATAATCATTGCAAATTAAATGCTTACATAGCAAGCTTATTTATATACATCCCTACACTAATCTATCTATTTGAGTTTCTTTGCTTAATTGAAGTCATACTTCCAATGCAACCACGTGAGTATTGAACTGATGAAAATAACTCCTTCCATGCAACTGTTCGAAATAATTTTCAAGTGATATGAAGTTTGCAAAAAGAGGTTAGTAAGAAATGGATACTTATAACTATGATCTGAAATCATACCAAAAGTTGAATCATTAGAAACCTTTGAAAAATATAACTCTATGTAAAAATCCACAAGATCATGAAACTAATGAAAATACATTTTTAGTTGGTTAAGAAAACCATCTTGCTCCCCTATGAAGGATGATTCATCAATAAAATGATGGTCCTCATATACTTTACAACTACTCATATGTTGTTTGATGTTTGTTGCAAGTGCAAGTATAGAAATGATAGACATTTCCTCGCTGATCCTTGGAGTTTTCTGCTCATCAATAGGTGATAAAGAGAATTCCAACTGCTGCTGCAATTCTTCTTTATCTTCTTCATTATCATATACTGGTTGGCTATTAATAAGCTCTGTATGTGATTTAGTAAATATATTCTCTTTATCATTTGAATACTCAAAGGAAACAATTTGATTTTCATGACAACTTAAAACAATAGATACATTTGATACAATGTCAAAAGTATCTACATCCTGGCTATCACTTTGAAGATCATCATCCTCTTGATCATAATAAAAAGTGTCTTCTACTGCAACATACTCTTTAAGACTGTTTTATCCTTTACTCAACAAATCGAATTCATAACAACATTCTTGATAAAGGAAATCAACTGCAAATTTCTCTTTGCAAAATAAACAAAATGCAACATGAAAATGTCTTAGTGAAGTAATACAAGCAACCGAGAGTGATCTACACCAATCACAAGCTGCTCCATCTAAATAGTATGTAAACAATTTGATGATGACATCTTCATGTATAACTTTCAGCTTAAGTATGCACTCGTAAAAATCTAGTAAAAACTCAGCCGACATTTCCCAATGTTCCCCTCTAAACCTAGGAAGGTAGCCTTCCCATTCACTTCTATTAGGCACGCAGTTTGAAAACCATATATATTTGAGAAATCACAAAATGCATACCTCTGAGCAAGAATCTTATCCATTTCAAACAAGTGGAGTCGCCCATAGATTCATCTATGATGAAGTTAGAGTTGCCATGTAGAAGATTGCAGTCAAGCTGGTGTCCTGCTCTTATCTACCATCAAGAGCTGGATTTGATCGTTGTCGTTCTCCCAGGGAAGATTTCTTCACTTCCGTCCCTGAAAACAACACCAAAAATGTTAGCACTGAGAGTCAAACTTAGACTATTGTAAGTGCAAGCTCCATCAAAATATAAATGGATTAAAATGGTTTGAGTAGGTGGATCAGAAAGATTGAGAAAGAAAGGGAGAGGGTAGCAAAAATTCTGTAGAGGCATTCCATTGGGCATGGAGTCATAACATCCTATAGATCAAAGACATTCAAACTATATATCATAAAAATGGATATATAATGATGAGTAGAAGCATAGTGAATATGACAAAAGGAAGAACATCCATTATACAAAGATCCTTTCTGCAATAGATAAATATTTGCTTAAACAATGAACAATGATTTAATGGGAAAGCTACAAAAGATCCTCTGCTGTTCATGAATCCATCAATCAATGACAACTACGATCCTGAAAACCTGCAATATATTCAAGAAAGAAGATAAAAAAGAAATGGAAAAACACAAAATACAATCTAATAACAACTCTCACGAATCTTTAATGGCAGAAAATGTCATTACAAACATGCCCTCATGCTTACAAATGAGCAACTAAAAATTCTCCTCCATCTCTCTCCTCTCTTGGCTCACGAATCCAACCCTTTTCTCATCAAAAACCCTTTCATTTATAGTAAATAATCTCTATCTACCCTAAGCAGGTAGAAACCAAGGAGTTACATAGGATCCTCTTCCATTCAGGAGTCTTGTTACAAAAGATTCCAACAAAAGCCTAACAAATTCCTTTTTTTTTGGGATTTTTTCTATGATGATAAATGCCTTTTGAAACAGGACATCCCAATTGATCTGGAGATGGAACACATGAT
>ML815233.1:36595-47314 GCA_009831015.1 Picea engelmannii | reverse complement strand
TCATTCCAAGAATAGAGACTCTTATGCCTGTTGATGAATATTAGTAGAAAAGATAGAATTGCAAGTTACACCCAATAACATGGCATTATGAAGATAGAAATATTTGCATAAGATTTCCCAAGAGAACATATTTTAATTTTGACAGAGGATCCATGTTGGTGAAGCGAGTAGGCTATAAGTCCATCATTTACAGATTAGACCAATAAACAACGTGTACAAAACAATGATTCCATCGATTTATTACCATTAATTATTATTATATCCCTAACATATTCTACATGATAGTGTATGTATGCAAACTAGTAATGTTGTATGGAAATGCTTATGGTTGAGCATAGTTATTTAATCATAATTAATGTATTTTTCCATATAACTACGTATAACCTTCATAATTGATTAGCATTATAGGTTATTGAAATTTTATCATGCTTTGTGTAAGACCTTCCACGACACCCACCGAGCATGCATGCTCCTTGGGAAGATTCAAAGATGAGTCGGATAGAGAGCACAAGGGGATGTGATCGGTTGGGGAAAGTACTTGTCTTATGGGTGTGGGCATGAGCACCTTGGGTGCACAATGGTGATGTGCGAACCCAAGGGGAAACAAGCCCTACTTCCCTTGTGACGGATGATGGGGATTTGGGTTGTGTTTGGGTAAGGAAGGGGCGACTTGGGTGCATTCCCAAGGAGTGGACCTGTATTCCCTTGGCAACATGGGTGCACTGGAGAGATTGGATGATCTCGTCGGCACACCCATGAAGAATCACGTTAATCGGCACAAGGAAGAGCACAAGGCAAGGGGTGTGCACCCAAGAGTGGGGCATGTTGGTCCAAGAGATGCGATGGTTGATGGGAACAAAGAATCCGTGAAGGGACACGTCGGTTCGTTTGTGCACGATGGTTCATGAAGGGGCACAACACACCCAAAGGATGTGATGATTCACGAAGGTGACGTTTGGAGTCCATATAAGAGCACACGGCACGCAACCAAGAGCATAAGCAAGTGAACAAGACATGAGACAAGAGTTCAGTTTGAGGTGGGGCGCACCATAGGCTAAGGAAAGGAGGGGTGAAAAATGAGACTTGGTGTGACGAAACTGCATATATGGACAATTTTGTTGTATGTGGAAGAGTCATGAGACTCCACCCATGTTTGTAATTGGGACAACAATTCCCTCTCTGCATTGTATCATATTAGTTTTGCAATATAATAAATGAAGTTGGGTATTAAGCACCATTGGTGCTGCCCACACTATATCTATGTCTCTTGTGTTTCACATGTTTTCCATTGTACGCCAGAATGTTAAAGAATGTTAACAATTGTCTAAGTATACAATTGAGTTGCACAAAGCAGGAGTGTGACTCGTTTCTAGCCTAGAACAAAGTATGGGTATGCTTTAGGTGAAGAGGCGTAGTCCAGGTGAAGTATCCTTGGTTGAGCCAAGCTGCCAAGTGAGAACCGTCGTGGTGTTGTACCTCCATAAATTTCCAAGGTTAGACTTCGGCATGACTCATGGGGGTGTGACAAACGATATCAGGGAAATTTCGCAAGTTTTGCGACGAAGAACATTGTGAAGACACAACACATGGTATAGAAAAATTTTCACAGTCTGGGAGTGGGTCGACCCAGAGTGGTGTGACTCCTTGGACAGAGGTGGGTGAAGTCGTACGACAGAGGAAGGTTGCAGATGACTCAAGGAAAGATGAGTCAAGTGTCCCACCGTAACCTAATGCACGTTGATCCACATTCATGATCAATATTTGGGTCCACATACATCTCTTTAACTTCTTCCTTCTTTCTTTTCTTCAAGGATCTCCTTACTAAGTATTTTTTCTTTCCTTTCAAAATTTTCCCACACTTAACCATTTTTGAGTTATGCGGGAGTAGAACAAGTCCTAGACCCGCATGTCCTTAGGTATGCAAACCCACAATCGTGCTGCCTACAATATGCACCTCTTACTTTCACGCTCCCCAAAATGCATCTCTTTACTTTTCCATACTTAACCATTTTTCTTGAAATGAAAATGCGGGACGATTGACCATCCCATTTACCTTTTTCTCAAGTATCTAAACCCACATACATGCAAAACCACATTTCCATGTTCTAAAAAATACACCTCCTATCTCTACGACCCGCAAAAACGCTCGCCTCCTATACTTAGTTGAATTTCTTGTTTTAGTGCAGGAGTCCTTACCTTTCTCCATGTATTTTAGTATTGCATGCCCGCAAGTCTGCATGTCTGCAATCTGGCATACTACATAGTGCACCTTCCAACCTTCATATTAAACCTCCATACTTACCACTTTTCATCTGCCATGACATCAAATCACCACTTCCCATCTCATTTATTTCCCCCGCCACATCAACAACCATTTATGAAGACATAATGTCGTTATTAATTCTGCGAAGATCCCATAAGCTTGATAACAAATTCAAAAATCTTGTCCTGCATGACGATAACCTTGAAATAAGAGTTATGATGATTAAACCATCCATATTATATGTGGCAAATTAAATAGGGACTAATATGCCAAGTTGTAAATATCGACAGTAGCGCCACCTATTGCCACAACTAAAAGGAATGAAATAATGTCAAGTAAGAAAAGTGAGTTGTATTGTAGGGATTCACTAAACACACTTGGGCACGAGAATCAAGAGTTTCAGTGGTTGCGGGCATACAACTACTACAAGGATATTTCCCCGGCTGAGAAAAAGACGAACCTGATTTGGACTTCAGGCATAGCCCTAGCTGGTTGTGTTCTAGAAGTAATAGATTTCAGAGAGCTTGTTCAATGGTGTGCATATAAGTTCAACTCAAAGAAAAGAATAATTCAACTTCAAGGACAAACACCTATTTATTTATCTCCTTCAGTATATTCCAAAATGCTAAGACTTCCTACATCCACTATGTGGTTTAAAGGTGAAGAGGCCAATGAATTTCTGAGACAACATAAAGGAGGAGAACAATTTCTTAGCAATTATTTGATCGACCTAGGAAGTAACCCTAGTGTTTCCAAGATTGTGGTAAATTCATTAAAATACCCATACAGGGAATTTGCCTGGTTATTTGCTTGTATTATTGGTCTGAAATCTAATGCATTTGTACCAAGAAATATTATATATGTCCTTCAGTTTTCCTTGCATGAAAACACCATCATAGACCAAGGTCACATTATTTCTAGTGAAGTTTCATTTCAATTAAGTAATTTGAAAAAAGATCCGGAAATTTTATATGACATCTTACCTTACTTTCACCATTGCTTACTATCATGTATTTGACGACTTGCCAAGGGAAAGGAACATTTATTTCAAGATGCAACTAATTTACACTTGGTATTCAACCTTGTATAGACACAAAGCTTAGTATAACTTTTACCAGGTTCACAATAATTTCATTTTAGAGTTCAAAAAATTGGTGTTTAGTCCTAGTACATCAAGATTATCTCTTGAAGTTTCCACCTTTCTCACAAAGAAAGGAATTTTCAAGACTATTTAGTATTTTAGCATTATCAGGTTTTTTGGGGGTGAAGAAAATCCTTTCCTTCTCCCATTTTATGTATCACACGAGCTTTTTGTTGAATAAATGTGCAAGAAGTATAAAACCTGGGTCCACTTCTTCAACGAGAAGAGAAAAAATCAGTTCATACCCTTACCTTGGAAAATTGGAGAAATCATTGTAAAACATATAACCCATTTGGATGAACTTGCAGGCCATCTTGACCAACTCGGCTTAAAAGAAGCTGAAATTGTTGAGGGATTTGACCCGAATGATATGTTAACTACACATGTGGAATCAATTGGTTATTCTTCATATTTCACCAAAATTAAGCAATTTAAAGGAGGTGGAGAAAATTTGGATCTCCCTGATACTACGACTGACCAAGCTTTAAATAACATGGAAGAATTGATTAGTACCAATGAAGGTTACCGACAACATGGCAGAGAAGTAGTAGATAGAAACCCTAATTCACCAACTGTTTCCTAGAAGAGTACCCCATCAAGAACAAAGCATAGGACCCGTGGTATTGAGATGAGAAAAACATTAACTGGAAGTTCAAACAACGGTGGCGATAAGGACCCACCAAGGAAAAGTCTTGAGAAATCACATACCGTGTATACTTCTGTCAAGAGGAAAAGAAATACACAGACAACAAGGTTAAGAATAATTGAAACCCAAGAAGGCCCATGAGCTATGGATGCCGATGAGCTTATTGAAGAACTGAGTTGGTCTAAGCAAACACTGATGAAAACCAAAGAAATAGCTGAAGCCTTAGTCAACCAAGAACTAGATAATTTTGAAGAGGAATCTATAACTTTGCACCATGCGGCCTACAATCAAGCAATCAAATTATTATTGCTTGAAAAATTTAATACAAAAAAAAAAAAGTCATCAGAGAAATGGAAACCAATAATTGATTTCAATGGAGTTGCACCATCTAAAATTGCACAATTCCACGGTGCAACCGGAGAAGCCTTCAAGCAATCTATTGATACTATGGAAAAATAAAATTTAGAATTGAAACAAAGAGTAAAAGATTTAGAAGTAGCCTTAATGTTGGGACCTTTATTTCCATAGCCCCTAAATACAATTCAACTGACACTTGTTCTAGAAGACATCCTAGAAAGCAACAATAAATGAAAAGGCTCATCAATCTTGTTGCAAGCAATAAGAAAATATGTTGGAGAAGAAATACATAAAAGGATAGATTTGATTCAAGAAATTTGGGATCTTGCTCAGGTATATCAATAGAAATGATGAAGTGGATGACATGTTGCATCAATTGGGCATGGACTTGAGAGAATTGGAAAACAAATTGTTCAAAATTAAGACAAGGCATGAGATCACAGTGGCCCCCTTGAGGGAATATATTGAAGAATGGTTAAGAAAAACATTAATCAAAATCATCGAGCCAGAACAACACGAAACGGTTGCAACGATTATGCCACCTTAGCCACAACAAACATCTACAACAGAAGCACCTCCAAGCAAGTGAAGGGTTATGGAAACTTTCCATCACACCGAGTCAAGCAACAACTTTGTTCCTCCCTTTTAGTCTATTTCTTCTACAATTATTTGTCACACTGCCTTCGATTTCTCAGTAATCTATGAAAACCGGGTTGATCTTTGATTGTTTTTCTTCTGTCAACCAGATCTTTTCATTTCATGGTCCGTGGGAGCCCCATCCCAGTCCTCTTTGAAGGGAAAACATTTTTTTTTACTTTTCAGACATTTACTTTGTATATTTAAAGACTTATATTATTTTTTGATGTTCCCAAAGAACTATTTTGGGATATTACATTATTGTGATCTCAAAGACTTTGATTCAAGCATGAGAATTCAATTGTGTATCTATCATAATATTTTTTGTGTCTAATGATATGATCATTTAAAGTTCTTTGCCATATGCGTTCCATATTTTCTTGTCTCCTTTTTGTGGATATTGTTCTCTGTCTTGATGAATGTTGTGTTCGAAGTGCCAATCTTTTCATTATCATACTCAGTTGGTTTATGAATTATGTAACATATTGTATATAGTTTATTTTTATGAGATACCTAGTCCGAATCTCAGGTATTTCTTTTGCATGTAAATATTTATTTTAAATAAGCCCAGTCCTTCTCAAGCCTTGTTTATATTTTTGCATGCAATTTAGAAACAAAGGAGTACCACCTCTTAAAAAACGTAGGGGGATTCCATCCTCATGAGGTTGATTTTAACACCATGAAACATTCTTTCTGTTCAACAAGGTAGATGAGACTTGGTTAGAGTAATGAGCCAAGATCTACATGGACTTGCAATGATGCACCTTGGAACCAAGGAGTGGACCAAGGGGTGCTCCCACACTGTCTGTGAAGGATGAGTATAATGCAGGTATGTTGTATTGTGATTCTGTATGTCTTTTTCACTTAATGCAGAAAGAGTGACAAGGATCAATTTGCAGAAAGTTGCGAAGCATTAGTGCATTGGGTTCCTTGGGTGGAAAACTTGGCAGCCAAGACCATCGATTTTGTTTTATGGATTTGGTTATCAATGGAAGAATAATGAAAACTATGGTTGACTAAGGCGCCTCACACAATTTTCTGAAGACATAGGTTGCAAAGGAGCTGGGACTTAGAGCTTCTCCATGTAGAGCTGCGGTGAAGTCCGTGACCTCTAAGGAAAGGGAAACAATTGGTGTTGTCTCCTCAATTCACATTCAACTTGGTAAGTGGGAAGGTCGGGCTAATTTCACAGTGATGTTTATGGATGAATTTGAGGTGATTTTTGGGTATGAGTTCCATAGGAGGATGCATTCGGTCCTCATGCCATGGATGGACAAGATGGTTATACTTGGTGAAAATAAGGCTTGGGTTGTGCGCACAACCACAAGGAAGTTTGGTGGAAAGGTGTATCTTGTGTCTGCACTAAGTATGAAGAGGGAAGAAAGGCAAAATGGATCTCATATTTATGCAACAATTGTTGGGGAAGTTCAAGAGGATGGAGCGGGGAAATCTGTTCCACCAGAGCTCGTTGATTTGTTGGGTAACTTTGTGGATAGTATGCCATATGATTTGTCGAAAGTGCTCCCACCATGACACACTATTGACCATCTATAGAGCTAGAGTCTAGAATGCAACCATCAGTAAGAGCTCCTTATCGATTGTTTGGACCTGATTATCAGGAAGAGTTGAAGCGGAAGTTGATAGAATTGGTTGACACAGGTTTCATTCGTTCGTCCAGGTCATCGTATGGTGCCCCAGTTCTCTTCCAAAATAAGGACACTTCAGAGATGAGGATGTGTTTGTACTACCAAGCATTGAACAAATAGAATGTGAAGAATTGATACCCATTTCCTTTAGTTGCAGATTGCTTTGACAAGTTGTCCAAGGCCAAAGTCTTTTGAAATCTTGAATTGTGACATGGGTATTATCAAGTGAAAATTGCAAATGGAGATGAGGCAAATATAACCATGGTGATGAATGGTGTGTTGAGACCGTTTTTGGACAAGTTCGTTGTGGTGTATTTGGATGACATTGTAGTGTACAACAAAAGTATGGAGGAGCACAAGAAGCATTTGAGGCGTTGCGACATAACCAATTATTCTTGAAGAAGTCTAAGTGTGTTTTTGGGCATATTGAGATACCATTCTTGGGGCATTGGATTGACCAATGATGCATTTGCATGGACCTTGCGAAGGTTAAGGAAATCAAAGATTGGGAAGAGTTGCAGACAATTCATGATGGTGAGATATTCCTTGGGCTAGCCAAATACTATTGCAAGTTCATAGAGGGCCACTCCAAGATTGTTGCATCACTGACTAACTTTTTGAAAAAGGAGAAAGCATGGAATTGGACAGAGAGGTGCAAGTCTGTGTTTGTGGAGCTAAAACACATAATTGTCACAACTCCCATGTTGAAGCTTCCAAAATCTGAGAAATTGTTTGAAGTGCAAATAGATGCATCATACTTTTCCATTGGAGGAGTTTTGACGCAGGAGGGACATCCAGATTCCTTTGAGAGAAGAAATATCCAAGATCGAGAACAAAGATACCCCATTCATGAGAAGGAGATGATTGTAGTAGTACATTGTTTGTAGATTTGGAGACACTACTTGTTGGGAAATTCATTTGTCGTGAAGGCAAACAACGTTGCGACACGTTACTTTACGATGTAGGTGAAATTGTCACCCAAGCAGGTAAGGTGGAAAGATTTCCTCACAGAGTTTGACATGACCATTGAGTATAGTTCATGCATGCTAAATGTTGATGTAGATCCCTTGAGCAGAAAGACACAACTCACATTCTTAGAGGAGGACGAGTTGCCTACTTCAGGGGGCAGTTAGATTCATGTCTTGGAAGATTTGCATGAAAATACCAAGGAAGGGTTAGAGCATGATCACATAGTGAAGGACATCATGAAGCAAGTGAAGTATGGAAAAATGTGAAAGTTTTGGCTACGCGATGGACTGTTGTATTTTGGGGAACGAATCTATGTCCCTAAGTCATCTAACCTCAGGAGGGAACTCATGAAGTAATATCACTACTTTCCCTGGGATTGCCACCCAGGATAGTTGAGGATGTTGGCATTGTTGGAGTGAGGATACTCTTAGGAGAAGATGCAGAGGGATGTGGAGGAGTATGTTCACACTTTCCTTATATGTCAGCAAGATAAGACAGACACTAGAATGAAGGCAGGTCTATTGTAGCCTTTACGGTTCCAGAGAGACCATGGACGAGTGTCTCGATGGACTTCATCACACAAATTCCGATGGTGTAGAGATACAATGGAATTTTGGTCATGGTGGGTTGATTCTCCAAGTATGTTGTCTTTGTTGCAACGAAGATGTCGTGCAACGAAGAAGAAATTGTGAAGTTGTTTTTCAAGCATATAGCGAAGTATTGGGGTCTTCCTTTGAACATTGTATCAGATAGGGATGCAAGGTTCACGAATAAGTTGGAAAACATTGTTCAAGATTGTGGGGATGAAGTTTTTGAAGTGTTCAAACTACCACCCACATATAGATGGGTAGAATGAACAAATCAATACACTTATGGAGGACTACTTGCAGAATTATGTATAAGAAGATCATATGAATTGGTTGGATTTGTTGGACGCCACCCAGTTCAACTACAACTTGCAGAAGAGTTCCACAACGAGCTACGATCCATTTGATTTAATGAGCATACAACAACCCATGACTCCTAATTTTGTGACATAGGGATACTATGGAATGAATCCATCATCCATGGGTTTCGTGAAGAGTTGGTAGGATCAATTGGAGATATCTCACACACACTTGACTAGTGCAGTAGAAATAATGAAGCAGTGGGAAAATCACAGTAGGTGCGACGCATAATTCCAAGTAGGAGAGTTAGTCTTACTCAAGATGAGCAAAGATTAGTTCCCACCACCGAAAGGGATGGCTCCATCTCTTGTGCAGAGGTATGAAGGATCATTCAAATTTCTTGAGAAGATTGACAACATCACCTACATATTGGAGTTGCAGTTCTACTTGCGACATATTCATCCTCTCTTCCACATTAGGTAGTTGAAATCGTCTCGAAGAGACCCATATGATGCAAGTCAAGTTGAGCCATCTAGAGCACCGACCATGGTTGTAGACAAGCCAAGGTTGGAGGTGGAGAATATTTTGGCGCATTGCATCTTCGGACGGGGAAGAGTTTGAGTGCACGAGTACTTTGTCCATTAGAAGGAAAAACCCAACAAAGAGGAAATTTAGGAGAGATATGAGTCCTTGTGGAAATATGAGGACATGATTCGGGAGTTTGATAAAGGTCACTACAGATTGCAAGTGTAGCAGAAGTTGTAGGGACGACAACAAGTCTAGTGGGGGAGGATGTAAGACCTTCCGCGACACCCATCGAGTGTGCATGGTCCTTCAGAATATTTAGAGATGAGTTGGAAAGAGAGCACAAGGGGATGCGTTCAGTTGGGGCAAGTACTTGTCTTATGGGCATGGGAAGGAGCACCTTGGGTGCACAATGGTGATGTGTGAACCCAAGGGGGCACACACCCTACTTCCCTTAAGACGGATTATGGGGACTTGGGTTGCGTTTGGGCAAGGATGGGGCGACTTGGGCACATGGGCACATTGGAGAGGTTGGATGACCCCATCGACACACCCACAAAGAGTCACACCAATCGACACAAGGAAGAGAACAAGGCAAGGGGCGTGCACCTAAGAGTGAGGCGTGTCGTTCCAAGATATGCAATGGTTGATGGGCATACAGGTTCGTTTGGGCACACCAGTTTTGCGAAGGGGCACGTAGGTATGATGGTTTGCGAAGGGGTGCATCTGTTCATTTGGGCGTGATGTTTCACAAAGGGGTGCAACACACCCAAATGACACAACGATTCACGAAGGTGACATTTGGAGTCCATATAAGAGCACACAACGCACAACTAAGATCATAAGCATGTGAACAAGACATGAGACAAGAGTTCATTCTAAGGTGGGGCACACAGGTGGGTTTCACCGTAGGCTGAGGCAAGGAGGGGCAGCGAAGGAGTCTTGATGTGACAAATCTGCAAGTCTGGATAGTTTTGTTGTATGGGGTAGAGACGTGAGACTTTACCCATGTTTGTAATTGGGACAATAGTTCCCTCTCTGCATTGTATTGTATATGTTTCAGAATATAATAAATGAAGCCTGGTATTAGGCACCGCCGATGTTGCCTGCACTATATTTGTGTCTTGTGTGTTTCACATGTTTTCCATTGTATGCCATAATGACTAAATGTTAAAGAATGTTAACAATTGTCTAAGTGTACAATTGAGTTGCACATAGTAGGCGTTTTACTCGTATGTAGCCTAGAATGAAGTATGAGTATGCTCCAGGTGAAGAGCCATAGTATGGGTGAAGTATCCTTGGTTGAGGCAAGCTGCTAAGTGAGAACCACTACGGTGCCACACCTCCAGGAGTTGCCAAGGTTAGACTTGGAATGACTCTTGGGGGCATGACACTTTGCATATTAGGATATGCATGCAAAATAATAATGTGATAGATGAGTATATCCAGTGTGAATATAACTATCTACTCATGCATAATATTTTTCCCTAAAACTATAAAAAATTGGGACTTTGGTGATGGTGAAGCATGTGATTATCTAATAAGGATCATCACCAAAGCTTCTTGTTTTAATGATCGTCACGAAAAAGAGATTTAGTCATAGAGTCCCTTAAAATATTGCCTCCAAAAACACTTTTAGAAATGAAAAC
>ML815233.1:24112-36495 GCA_009831015.1 Picea engelmannii | reverse complement strand
ATGCGTATAGGATCACCAAATCGATGGCAATGGCACACAATGTCTCCAGTGAAAAAGAGTCCATGTCAGATATATTGTCAGCTGTTGAGATGAAGGGTGGGGCAACTTCACCCATGAATAGCTCTAATTATGAAGATTCTTAGTTGATGATCACTATAGTTGTTGTCTTAGGAAACCAAAAAGCTCAGAGTTACTATCCAAATTCAATTGGCAGACCCTTTGACTCTATGCAAAATATGTTAGATTATGGAGATCCAAAATTGATGGCAACTATTACAACCAGTTTGAAGGATTCTTCTACCTGGGGTACTTGAAATTCTCATATCCATTTGTAGCCCAATCAAGCAATATCAAAGATCAAGAGATTTTGCAATCTATTGTCAAAGGAAAATGTCACAAACTTCGATACAATGCTTTGGATCGAATTCAAGATCATAGAGATTTCACAAGTTGTCAAGCTTTAAGCAAATAGGAGATGAGGAGGAACTCCAATTTTCTCTTAGAATCTAATGATATGGAGAGAAACCTCAATCGTGCATCAATTGAAATTTTGCAAGATCAACTCCAAAAGATTGCTTAGGCTGCAGTTTCTTTTTTAGTATAGGGAGCAAAAAGACCTCTATTCATGGATGGAAAAATGCCCAAGTGGACCTGCAGTTAAATTCTTGGTTGATGTTGTCAATGGAAAATCTCAAAGCTAACCGTGAGCCACCTCAAAGGGTTATAACATATTCTCACATTTTTCATCAAATTTTGAATTATGACCTCATTGGCAGTTGTTATCTGTTTCACACCAAGGATCTAAGAAAATTTGCCATGGTGGTTTGGATAAAATGACTCTAATAGAGAGTAGCTCCATGTTGGTTGTTCGAAGCTATAATTTTGGGAAGAAATATTGTGATGGAATTCTAGCAAGATTTAAGATAATTTGATTTAGGAAAATTTCCTTAGGTTATTTGAAACTTTTGGACTTTTCAATTTCTTAGTTGGGATTATCTTCAGGAGTTTACTAATTTCATTAATTGACATTTTATCATTCTGTTTAATAAATAATAATAATAATCCAAATCTTTTGTAAAATTATTTACAATGAACTATGTATTTGGACTATTATTATTATCATTCTATTTAATAAATAATAATAATAATCCAAATCTTTTGTAAAATTATTTACAATGGACTATGTATTTGGACTATTATTATTGCTCTTCATATTGTACATAATGGGTTTCCATTCTTCGCTTAAGATATTCAAGAAATGACTGAGTTGAATGATATACCTTCATACTGGATTAACATATTATTAACAAATGACTGAGTTGAATGACATACCTTCATACTGGATCAACAGATTAACAAGTGGTGGCGTTTTGGCGAGGGTATAAGTATTGATTTGTGAAAAGAGCAGGGAACGTTTCTTCAACTAAACTTTTAGAGAAGTGGAACAGTGGATAGACTATATTCCAATAGGGATTGGTGAAGGTCACTTGGATAATAGGGATTGGTGAAGGTCACTTGGATTAGGAAGGAAGGTCCAATTTTTTTTTGGAAACTATCACACTCATAATTAAAAAAGTTACTTTCTCAAAACTATCACACTTATAATTAAAAGTTATTTTTTTAAAATCATTACCACTCATTAAATTCTCAATGCATCTAAATCTTAACATTTCCATTTCAATGCATCTAAATTTTTACATTTCCATTTCATTTCTTAGTAGATCTAAATCTTCACATTTCTTTCTCACACTTGCATTAGGAAGGTTCAAATTATTTGTTTCAAAACTATCAAGCTCATAACTAAAAATTATTTTTTCAAAACTACCACTTATATTAAATTCTCAACGCATCCAAACCTTCACATTTCCATCTCATTTCTCAATGCACCCAAGGCTTCACATTCCCATTTCATTTCTCAATGCATTTAAATCTTCACATTTCCATCTTTCATTTGCATTAGAAAAGTCCAAATTACATTTTCAAAACTATCACACTCATAACGAAAAGTTACTTTTTCAAAACTACTACCCACTCGTATTAAATTCTCAATGCATCCAAATCTTCACATTTCCATATCATCTTTGTTTTACTTTGGGAAGATTGTAATCACATTTCTTTCATTTTATCTTCACATTTCCATCTCATTTTTGTTTTACTTTGGAAAGATTGTAATCACATTTCTCTGTCATTTTTGTTTTACTTTGAGCAGACCATGATAACAATATAGATTGGTGGAGGTCACTCATATTAAATTCTCAATGCATCCAAACTTTCACATTTCCATGTAATGTCATATTTGTTACAATAGATATTGGTGGAGGTCACCCATATTAAATTCTCAATGCATCCAAACTTTCACATTCCCATGTCATATTTGTTTTACTTTGGACATATTGTGACAACAATAGGGATCGGTGGAGATCACTTGTATTAAATTCTCAATGCATCCAAACCTTCACATATCCATGTCATCTTTGTTTTACTCAAGACAAACTGTGATAATAATAGGAATTGGTGGACGTCATTTGTATTAAATTCTCAATGCATCCAAATCTTTACATTTTTATGTCATCTTCGTTTTACTTTGGACAAATTGTGATAAGAATAGAGAATAGTGGTCACTTGTATTAGGAAGACCACTTTAAGTTCATAACTAAAATATATTCAAAATTATAGATAATAGTGGTCACTTGTATTAGGAAGACCACTTTAGACTCATAACTAAAATATATTTTTCAAAACTACCACATTCATAATTAAAATATATTTTTTCAAAACTACCACCCATTCATATTAAATTCCCTAACACATGGAACTTTCATATTTCTATATCATCCTTGTTTCAAAACTACCACCCATTCATATTAAATTCCCAACACATGGGACTTTCGTATTTCCATATCATCTTTGTTTTACCCAGAGCAGGTTGTGATAACCATAAGGATTGGTGGAGGTCACTTCACATTTTCATGTCATATTTGTTTTACTTTGGACATACTGTGATAACAATAGAAATTGGTGGAGGTCACTTGTATTAAATTCTTAATGCATCCAAACCTTCACATTTCCATGTGATATTTGTTTTACTTTGGGTAGATTGTGATAACAATAGGGATTATTGGTGCAAGTCACTTGTACTAAGTTTTCAATGCATCCAAACCTTCACATTTCCATGTCATTTTCGTTTTATTTTAGACATGATGTGATAACAATAGGGATTGGTGGAAGTCACTTGTATTAGGAAGACCACTTTACACTCATAATTAAAAGATATTTTTCAAAATTACCACATTCATAATTAAAAGATATGTTTTCAAAACTACCACCCGCTCATATTAAATTCCCAACATAACGGACCTTTACATTTCCATATCAAATTTGTTTTACTCAAAACAAACCGTGATAACATTAGGGATTGGTGAGGAAAAACTATTGAAAATGTGCCAACTAATTTTCCATGCAGATTGGATCTTAACTCCTACTATTCTGTAGTTAGCTATCAACGAAAAATAGAATATGCATGCATGCACACTAAAGTGATCGGTTTGTGTAACTCGTTGATCAATTTGTAATCAGTTAGTCTAATTGTCTGATAGATGTTATATATCTATGCATACCCGTAGAGGCATGTGTGCAATGAAGTGCATGCAATGTGTGAGATGAGTAAGAGGATGGTTGTAAGCATGTGTTTGGCTACTGTAATTCTCCCTTGATCAATAAGAATATCGATTATCATTGCCTCATAGTTTTTTCCCTTAGAAGGGTTTCCATGTAAACACTATGTTCAATTGTGTGATTGATGTGTCATGTTATCTTTGGTATTAAAATCTAGCTTTGTTTATGTTTCTGCTGCCCAACAAGTGGTATCGGATCTTGAGGAGAAGAGAATTCCAGTCGCTCGAAATCAGAGCGCAAAGAAGGAAGAGTCGACGAGTTCATTCGTGCACAAAGGAAGAAAGAGTCGGGCAACTTTGTCTGTGAGGAATCATGTATCGGTCAAATCCGAAGCCAAGGGTTTGGAGGTTTTGGATGTTTGTTGGTTCTTGAGTAGAAGAGGAGACGAGGGGTTTTCTGAGAAAAAAGAGGCCGCTGAGGTAGAGCAAAACCAAACTCTGGAAGCTGATATTATTTCGTGTTGGAGATAGCCGTCGCGTAGAGGATGAGCAATCAAGTTTTTCATGCTAGAGGAGCCGCACGATTCTGTTGTTTTTTGCATGGAGGTAAATTCCTATGGAGGCTGTAAAACATAGTTACCAAGTTTGAATTCGAATTCGGATTGAAATTCGATTCGATATGGACAAAATTGGATTGCCTAAAATTCAATACGAATTTTTTTTGGAAGTATACATCTTACAAATACTCAAACATACTATTTTTTCAAAATTTTAGAAAATCTAAATGGATAATCATTATATTCAAAACCTCCAAAAACCTAAAAAATTGTTTCCAGTCATCTTATAAATGCTACAACAAAAGGCATAGTTTTACATGAGAATGACGATTTGTTCTATATAAAGGAAACATTTTCAAACATGAAGGGCTTGACAAACCTTTCATGAGCTTCCACCAACCCAAGCCAATTCTAGCCCTTAGCATAATTATTCATTTCCCATTTTCTTGGAAGAAAAATCGATTTGGCATTGGAGGGGAAGTGAAACAAGCAGTCTTCGATTTGGCATCAAGGGGAAGAGAAACACACAATCTTTATTTTTGTTTATGTATTTAGTTGTTTGCCCTCTTTTTTGGGAGTTTGCTTTTATGTTTTATTTATTTTATATACATATTTAATGAAAGCAGAAAATTAACAACCATAAAAACTCTCCCACAATATTCGGCCGAATTTGATAACTACGCTGTAAAGTGAAGAAAAATCTCGTGTGGGTGTAGGTAGCCGAGACTACCAAGGTTAAAATCCTGCGTTGTTTTTTCTTTAGAAACGATGGAGGTGTGATAACTAGTCATAATCGCTGAATACTCTTTGTGGAGGAGCGATAACCATTTGGACGATGTATGAAAGAGGGATTTCGTTTTATTATGCACATGATATACATTATAAGAGGATCGACCTTATAAGTACAAGATATGTTATGTGAAAGCTGACCTTTTTTATTATGAACATGAGGTATGAAGGTTATGAAGGAACAATTTCTTTAAACTTTATGATATTTTCTTTAAATAAATGGGTAGATTCTTTATAAAGGTGGACGTTTTTTTTATGTTTGTGGTAAAAGGTTTTAAGTAAATATATATTAAATATTTATTTTGTGTTAAACCTTTTATTTAAATATTTTGGTGTTCAACTTTGAAATATCACTATCATAACTGTTAATTCGCGGTTGAGAATGCCGAAAGGTATCGGTTGAGAACGCATGGCTGAGAACGCCGAAAGATATCCACGCTCGAAAATGAAATGCTCCATGCTCATGCAATAGGTGGGTCGGCCAGCCATCGAATATAAAACGAGCGGACAATTGAGACGCACAGACAGTTGAGGACGAAGTTGAAGTAGTGCCGGTTAATAATCCAAACGTGGCAATTATATGGTGCTACAGTAATTTCTTAATATGATTAGGTAAATGTTAAAAAGTAAACAGGTTAACGGATGCATTAAAAAATACAAGGAAGTTATGAAGAGTAAATCACATTCATTGACTTGGGAGGACGACTAAGAATATGCCAGTATCTTCAATTGTTAGCCACCAGATTAGAATTTTAGATTAAAAGGTCATTAATCATGCCCATTGCCAATAGGTATACGCCTTTCGGCGTAATTATTCCTTCATATTAAAAAGCTTGGTTTTATAAGCTGTAGTTTTTTGGGAGGTGTGTGTTAATGGAAAAGACCAGAGTTCGAAGTTTGAAGTGGAGAAATTCAATGGAAAAAATAACTTTGAGTTATGGTACCTCAAGATGCGGGATTTGCTCGTACAACAATGCAACAACAAGAGCGGTGATGGTTGAACCATCATGAAAGAAAAAAAATGTATTTACCTTGGAGTTGTAAAAATGATTGATTGCATGTAAATGGGCATATGTCTGTAAGACCTAGATAGAAATGTGTATCCCTGGTTTATTGGGTCACCTATGAAAAGTCTAGACATAGATTTAGGTAGATTGAATATGTGGGGGGGAATGTATGTTGTGTTAACCTTAACTCGATGAAAGAGTTAATGAGTTAAATCTGTTTTTTTAGGTCAAAGCATGTGGTTTTTTGGGTCCATGCTTTTTTTTGTAGCCAGTGCTATTGTCTCCATGGATTGCATGTAATGAAGCCTATAAAAGGCTTGGTGAAATTCATTGTAAATGGGAGTGGAGGTGAGCGGTGAAGGATTACTTGGGTCGGCTTGGCCGGATTTGGTCAAGGTTTTTCGAATGCAATGTTTGAGGTGGAGCAGTGTGTCAAGGTTAGAAAGGTGGTTATGTAGAAACACTGACGCGTTTAGAGATTTGTAGTGAAATGAACATTGACAAGTCAATCAAGTGTTTGAGAATATATGATGAAGGGAGGTTCATATCCATGGAACTTAGAAATTATTGCAAGGAAGTTGGGATAGAAAGGGCATGTTCAATAATGTCAAGTTGCAACAATAGTTGTGGGAAAAAGAGGTTGTGCTATCTGGTAACTTGGTCATAATTAGTTGCAAAAGTCTGGAAGATTCTGGAAGAGGTATGAACAGGTCATTTGATGATTACTCAAATGAGAAATTATTTTGTTGTGATGCTTATGTTTTTATCAACATTCTATATAAGACCCAGATCAAACAGGTAGATCGTTGATATGGTGATGATGTTAAGGGATGCAAAATGTGGGATCCTACTGCCCACAGAATCATCATGGACATAGATGCAATGTTTGATGAATCTCCTTTTATAAAATCAAACATAGTAAAAGATGAAAGGTTCAAAGCATCACTGGTAGCAGAAGGGTATTTGGAAGGTATTGATTTCCATGAAACTTTCTCACCAGTTGTTAAAAAATTGTTTATGTTCATGTTGTGTTAACACTAGTTGTGTTACTTGATATTGACTTAGTACAACTAGATGTTAAAACTGTTTTACATGGAGTTTTTGGATAATGAGAGATACACAGAACAACCAGAAAGGTTATTTCAAGATCGCAATAGAAGATTAGTTTTCAAACGCAGGAATCATTGTATAGCCTAAGGTAACTAAGAAATGGTACAAGATGTTTGATTCCTTCATGGTGAACCAAATTTTACAAGAAGTGAGTATAACCATTGTGTTTATGGTATATTTATTATCTTGATGTTAAATGTTATGCTTGTTGCAAGCACAAGCATGTTTGAGATAAACATGTTGGCTCATTTGGTTAGGACGTTTGAGATGATGGATCTAGGAGTAGCAAAAAAATCTTGGGCATGGAAATACACAGAGACAAGAAGGGTGGTAAGCTTGGTTATCACAACAGAAGTATGTGGTGAAGATACTCAGGAAATTTCGTATGAATAATGTGAAACCGGTAAATCAATTTGGCTTTCCACTGTAAGTTTTTCTTCAGGTTTATGTCCTAACTAATGAAGAAGAAAAGGGTTATATGTCTCAAGTATTGTATTTTAGTAGGAAGTTTGATGATTGCTATGGGAAGTGGTGAGTATTTCACATGCAGTTGGTGTTGTTAGTAGACACATGGCAAAAACAAGTGAAGAGCATGGAATTGGGTGCTTCTATATTTTAGAAGCACAAGTATCACCTATAGTGGTTGCAGTGAGTTAGTCTATGGTTATGATTAAGGAGATTTGGACAAGAGGAGACCTACCTCAGGTTATGTTTTGCGAGAATGAAAGGATCTATTGGGTAAGTTTGGACAAGTACATGATGAGGTGTTCTGTGGTGGTCAAAGCGTAGTGCATTTGACTAACAGTCCAACGTATCAAAATGGGATAATGCATCGTTTTATAAGACAGGTCACTGATAGAGGCAGAACGGTCCATACTGGAGAAAATCATGCAAACATGTTCACGCAACAATATTGTTAGAGAATTTGCGGAGCTATGATAGTGTTTGGATCCTCTTGCCTTGCATAAAAGGTGATGAATAAATTTGGACATGATATATCAGGTAAATTGTTGTCAAGGTGGAGATTGTTGAAAATGTGACAACTAATTTTCTATGCGGATTGGATTTTAACTCCCAGTATTCTGCAGTTAGTTATCAGCTAAAAATAGAATAGTCATGCATGCACACTAAAGTGATCAGTTTGTAATCAGTTAGTCTAACTGTCTCATAGATCTTATATATCTATGCATACTCGTAGAGGCATGTGTGCAATGAAGTGCAGGAGGTGTGTGGGATGAATGAGAGGATGGTTGTAAGCTTGTGTTTGGTTTCTGTAATTCTCCCTTAATCAATAAGAACACCGATTATCATTACCCTGTGGTTTTTTCCCTTAGAAGGGTTTCCACGTAAACATTATGTTCAATTGTGTGATTGTTGTGCTGTATTATCTTTGCTATTAAAATCTAGCTCTATTTATGCTTCCACTACCCAACAAAAACCACTTTACACTTATAACTAAAAATTATTTTTTCAAAACTATCACATTCATAACTAAAAAGTATTTTTTTAAGTTCCATTCACTCCTATTAAATTATCAATCTTCCACACCTTCACATTTCCATGTCATCTTTTACTTTCTTTATTATAAATAAAAAATGAAAAAAAAAACACAAATTTCAAATCTCTATTGTCGTCTTTCTCAACGCCACAATTTTCAAACAACACATAGATATACACTTAAAATAAATGTAACGACTTGTTGTAATATCTGAGAAACGCTTATCAAAATTTAAAAATAAATCAATAATAATAATTTGATTTCTTTGATATTAACGATATCTAATACCCAAACAAATATACCTGCCATGCCATGCTCTTCTCCACCATGTAGTCAATACTCTGTAATTAATGTTGCCAGAAACATATAAACGTTCGAAGAGCAAACCTAGCAAACCTGTACCGTTTCGTATTCCTGGAAGGGGATTTTATTTATTTATTTAGATAAGTCGTATTCTATGTGGTGTAAGTTATATATATATATATATATAAAAGTTGAAATGGGACATTTTTTTGTTTAATTTTATTGGAAATTCAGCTAGAAATTGTTGGATTTGTCTATTTGAACAGCTAAGTTTGTATAATTTGAGTGTTTAGTGGGTTAGTTTTTCAGCACCGTGAGTCCATTTATACATTCATAAATGCAATTTAAACAACATAAAATTGCATTTTCGTCCATATGTATGTTGTTGAATTCCAACAAAAAAGACCAAAACAACATTTATTAGATGTTGTACCGTCTCAATCTCTATGACGAATTCTACTATGCTCCAGGCCGCCAAAAAAAAATACCTTCGGATAAATTACGTGAAGTGAATTCATCCACGTGGTTTGATCTCATTGCTCACACTTGTGCATCGTATGCCATAGACCCGACACAACAATACATTGTTGCAATGATACATACAGATGGATCATTTCCATACCAATTTTTGCTCCTCGTATACAAGCAAGAATCGATCTCTGGTGCACATATTATTTGTATTTGGTTGTAGCAAAACTCAACCAACCTTCATTATCTATGTGCTTTACCACCTCAAATTCAGAATTTTCCTTCAGGCATAGTTGGACCGACAAATAAGAGCTTGAATAAGATATTAATTACATTGAAAATTGACTAAAAAAAAAAATCAATCACTCAGATAACACACACGATATTTACCTGGCAAAACCTTGACAGTGTGTAAAGGAAACATTCAGGGGGCAAGGTATCAGTATCTTTATTATTCAAGATAGACTTACAATCAAGATTACATTTTGATACATCGAATCTCGGGCTTCATAGATATACATCTATCTTGGAACCATTACATAGTTACAAGAACTACCACCCATATTTAAAATCTTGAATATAATATTAATTGCAGGAAAAATTGACAAAAAAGACAATTCAATCACTCAAATAACACACGAGATTTATGTGGTAAAACCTTGACAGTGTTTCAAGGAAACATCCATGGGACAAGGTATTGGTGTCTTTATTATTCAAGATAGACTTATAATCAGGCTTACAACCTCATACATCTCTAAGGATTCATATATATACATATATCGTGGAACCGTTACATAGTTATCAGAACTATGACCCATTATACAAACTTCCACCTGTTTTGTAAACCAACCTCACCAAAAATTTACATAAGTGCATTTTGGTTTTCACATTTTCTTTTAATTGATTGCTATCACATTTTAACAATCTCCACCTTGACAACAATTTACCTGATACCTTGCCCAAGCCCTTTCATCACCTCTTCAACAAGCCAAGAGAAGACAAACACCACCATAGCTTCTCTAATAACACTAGTTTCGTAAACATGTATGCACAATTTTCTTGTGTGGACCTTTTTAAGATCTACTCCATTGCCATCAATAACCTGTCTTACAAAAAAAATGGTACTTAATATCAATATGTTTCATCTTACTATAGTAAGTTGGATTTTTAGCCAAATGAATAACACTTTGACTACCACATAATATAGTTACATTGTTTTGCATTCTTCCAAGCCCACCCATAAGACCATTCAACCAAATTGCCTCTTTGCAAACATGTGAGGCAACAATATATTATGCCTCGATTGTGGATAAAGAAATTGTTTCCTAAAGCTTTGACATTCAAATAATAGATCCTCCTGCAAGAATAAAGACATAACATGAAGTAGACCTCATCTTGTCCAAATCACTTGCAAAATATGAATCAACATAATTTCATACATAACCACTACTATTTTTAAATGTGATATAATAATAACTCGTGCCTCTAAGGTACCGAAGCACCCATTTCACTACATTTCAATGTGAACTCTTCCAGGATTTGTTGTGTACATGCTGACAACACCCATTGTATGTGAAATATCTATTCTGGTATATACCATCACATACATCGAACTTCCTAATGCATTAGCATAAGGTACATGAGACATATAATTCTTTCTTCCTCGCTACTAGGATATAAACCTAGAGAAAACTTAAAATGGGAAGCGACATGGATTTTTACAGGTTTCACATTATTCATCCTGAATTTCAAAAGTATTTTCTCAACATACTTCTGTTGTGAAAACATGATCTTACCATTTTTTTGTCTCTGTGTATTTCAATACCTAAGATTTGTTGTGTTGCTCCTATATCGTTCATATCAAAGGTCCTAGCCATATGAGCCTTCAACCTGTTGATGTCATCCATGATTTTGCTTGCAACAAACATATCGTCAACATATAACACAAAAATAATGAATATACCATTCAAAATTTTGAAGTACACACAATGGTCATGCTTACTTCTAGTATGATTCTCTCTCATCATGAAGGAATCAAACTTTATATACCATTGCTTGGGTGACTGCTTCAAACTATACAAATATTTCTTGAGCTTGCAAACTAATCTTCTTTTGCGATGTTGCACAAAACCCTCTAGTTGTTCCATGTATATCTCATCTTCCAAGTCTCCATGTAAGAATGTTGTTTTAACATCTAATTACTCTAACTCCAAATCAAGCAAAGAAACTAGTGCTAATACAATACGAACATATACAAGCTTAGAAACTGGTGAAAAAATCTCATGGAAATCTATACCTTCCATCTGAGAATACCCCTTGGCAACCAATCTGGCTTTGTATCTTTCAGCTTTACCATCAATGCATTCTTTAGTTTGTAGACCCACTTACATCCAACAACCTTTCTATCTTTAGGAAGTTCTACTAGGTCCCAAGTTTTGTTTTTCTCTAGGGAATCTATCTCTTCTTTCATTTCCATCTTCGATTTAGCATTATCAATATCATCAATTTCTTCTTGATAACAAGAAGGTTCCCCGTCGTTAGTAATCAAAGCAATGGATGAAAAAAAATCGGTATACCTCTTAGGGAGATTTCTCTCTCGTATAGATCTTCTCAGTGTTGGTTGTGGAATTTTCACATTCTCCTGACTATATTCAACATCTATGACTTCTTTATCATTAGAAGCTTCTTCTTGCTTCCTTGTGTCTATAGATGGTTTGGTCTCCAACTGAATTTGTTGATTTAATGCTACATGTTCCTTTTTCACATCAACTTCTACATTTTTTGATCTAATGAGAGGAGATTCATAAAATACTACATGCAATATGCTAATGCTGATTTTGTAGGCATAGGATCCTACAATCTATATCCCTTTTCTACATCATCATAACCAACAAAGATATATTTCTTTGATTTGGGGTCTAACTTAGAACGCTAATTCTTAGGAGTAAGAGTGTAAGAGAGTAAGAGAGTAAGGATGACATGTCCATACATCTTTAGGGATTTTACAATCTATTGCAACTGACAATGACCAATTTAT
>ML815233.1:0-22674 GCA_009831015.1 Picea engelmannii | reverse complement strand
CCCATCTGCTTCTTGAGCTAATTCGAGAAAATGACAAAAAATGCATACATGAGTAAATTCTCACAAACTGTGAGCATAGTAGAAGACAGAAGCAAAGCATTAAACCGAGGGGGATGAGATTTTCCCCTTAAAGTAGGGAGCCAACTTTTTCTGAGAACCTAAAGAAATGTTGGAGGCCGTCCTTTTCTCTGCGTGCTTTGTTGGTCCTTCGCCCTCGGGTAAGGGGTGGAGACGGAGCTGAATTGTCTTCAGGTTCAGAAGTTTCCACAGAGTCGCTAGAGGGGACTGAAACAACTAGACCTGCAGGGGCAGAGGGTTCTGGATCTGAAGCCCGCATTTCTCTCGCTGCTACTGAATCTGGGGGGGTGGAATCCAGAAGGCTTTCGTCTGCCGAAGGATCGTCCTTAACTGTTGTTGCTTCTGGATCTAGTGCTTCATCTTCCTTCAACGCATCAAAGCTGTTTTTATTTTCTAGAGTTGCCTCTGCTGAATGGGTGGCCTTCGAAGCCTGGGCTAGTGGATCCTTTCGCCTTGGCTGCCTTCGTCAGTTAGATACTGGCTGGAAATCATTTTCTTTGACTGGTCCCGGCTCCTCCGAGGCTTTGGGGCAGCTTTTTGCGAAATGACCGTAAGCATGGCACCAGAGGCACTTAAAAGGAATCTGCTCGTAGTCCAGCTCTTGGATATGACACCATTCCCCCATGGAGAGATTAATGGCTTCCGGAAGTCCTTTCTCGAGGTTAACCTCAACACAAATACGAGCGCAGGTAAACTGATCCCCTTTCGGCTCCGCACTGTCCAGGAAACGCCCAAGCTTATTTCCAATGTCCTCCAGAGAACTTTTCCCCCAGAGATACAAGGGAAGATGAGGTAGCCTAACCCAAACAAGGGTTGCGGTGATCTCGGCTCCGGGGTTGAAGTCAAGAGTCCAGGGGGATAAGAACTGCCCTCTCGACCCCATGAAATAGGGTCCAGATCTGAAAACTAGATCACGGTCCTCTTTCCTCGCGAAACTGAAGACAAAAAAACCCCTGCCTACGGCGCACAGAGAAACGTTTCCCTGTATCAGTGACGGCCAACGATTATCCATCCATGCCTCCACCGTTTTGGGGCTAGGCCATAACCCCTTAAACTTTCCGATGAGGGCCTTTTCTTCTAGAAGGAGGGCAAGAGTGCAAGGCTCCTCTGGAGATATCTCCAGAGAAGGGATCTCCTCCATCTTCTTAACAAACTTAGACGAGAGAGAAGACTTGGATTTAGGTCCTGCCGAGCGGACTAACGCTTTGAATGCTTCCAAAGGATATTTTCCCATCTCGGCAATCGGATCTGGGGCCATCGTAGCAGGGCGGCGACCACCAGCAAACAAGAAGACGGAGCAAGTCACAGAGGCAAGCCAAGACCACTGTTCCAAAACGCATGCAAAAACTTAGGAAAACGCAGGCGAAACGCAGGAGGGACGCTCTGAAAAACGCCGATCCGCGGCCCTGTATGCAAAGAAAGCAGGGGGAACCCTGATCGGCTGCTACAGATGAAGATCTGTGCCCCTGCAATCGAAAAACCATAGCGGAGGTGGCTAGGGTTTAGACCCTAGCCGCATTGACATTCTGTCTCGCTTCATCTTCCGAGATGCCCAGACTTGTTATAGTACCAACATTTAAGTTTTCTCTTCTTTCCTTTCAAATTTTATCTGGATGTACCTCTCAAATTTTCTCCTTTTTCTCTAGACCGATAACAATCATTACTTCTGGTGTGGAGGTTTCAATACTCGATTTTCTCTACCCCTCCTCAGACAACAAAGCTCCAACAACAATATCAAATTCAAGAGTCTCAGTTGTACTAAAGCTAATGGAAGTGACAAAATGATCCCACGATTTAGGCAATGAACACAATAGTGTAGCTGCCTTATCTTCGTCATCGAGTTTAACATCCATACTATTCAACTGGAATATAAGAGCACTAAACACATTCAAATGATATGCAATTTTCATACCTTCTTTTATTTTTAAACTGTATAGTTGCCTCTTCAAGTAGATCTGATTCATCAAGGACTTCGTCATATAAAGTCTCTCCATCTCCATAAACTTGCTAATTTTTCTTCTCCAATAATGTTAAACAAGACATCATATACAAGACATAACCGAATTGTTCTAAGGGATCTAGCATCGAGGTATTCCCACTCTTCATCGATCATTGTTGCAGGCTTATTTCTCTTGTCATCTAATGCCTTATAAAACCCTTGTTGTACTAAAAAATCTCACATTTTAAGTTTTCACAATTCGAAGTTATTTTTACTATTAAACTTTTCAAACTCAAATTTAGCATTTGTCATCTTTGATTCTCTACACACAGGCTCCCTCCAAATGTTAATTTGAAAAATTGAATTTTGAATATATATGTGTGTGTGTGTGTGTGTGTGTGTGTGTGTGTCTTCAAACTTCCATAAAAAAACAATTTTATGACTTCCACCATATTTAGTCAATATATATTACCCAGACCTCTCTACATGGATCTCTAGAAAAGAAAACCTCCATGAAAAAAATCCTCCATCGTGGCTTCTCCATTGTTGGACTCGATCCTCTTTCTATGTGCAACTTCCTCAAAACGCTAGACTGAACTTGGCCTACTTTGTTGGGTGTATTTCTTCTTGGCATCGATGACAATCTGATAGACTCAAGCGGAATCAACCCTACATGCCAACAAACAACAAGTTACCTCTATGCGATCCTCCACCCCAACAATCTCCAAAAACTAGGAAGATCGACCTTTCTGGTTTCCTCCACGCTCAGATGCTCTTCCACTATGTGTGTGCGAAGTTTATCTTGACGACAAACTTTGGATCCACCTCCACGAGTGACACAAACAGACCTCATCCCTTCCTCAGACTCCTCAGACCAGTTCTCTAACAAATATCTCAATCACCTCCTTCATCTTTGCTTTGATACCACTTTTTGGTATTTAAGAGCTTGAATACAATACTAATTGCAGGAAAACATGACAAAAAAGACAAATCAATCACTCAAATAACTCATGAGATTTACGTGGTAAAACCATGACAGTGTGTCAAGGAAACATCCACGGGGTAAGGTATTAGTATCTTTATTATTCAATATAGACTTACAATAAGGCTTACAATCGGATACATCGCTCGGTCTTCATAGATATACATCTATCTTGAAACTATTACATAGTTATGAGAACTACCACCCGTTAAACAAACTTCCACCGGTTTCGTAAACCAACATCACCAAAAATTTACATAAGTACATTTTGGTTTTTACATTTTCTTTTAATTAATTATTTTCACATTTTAACATTTGGCAAGATTCCACTACATGGCATTCTCTCGAACCATAATTTGTGTTGAAGTATGCTCAAACTAGTAGCAAATTCAGACATGTAAGGCCTAACACCTCATTCATTTATCCTTCTCTTTGATAGAGTTGGATTCTCATTCTTGTCTCCTTCTCTTTGACAAATCACCAGGAATATGCATTTGGTGCTCTTTCCTTAATGCTTGTGTCAATATTTTCCTGGGGCCATTGTGTCTAATAATTTGTTTATATTTTTGTCTATATTTGTTTTTATCCGCTAGAGCATGTATCATTTTTCTTGTTCTATGTATGCAATGAACCTTTGTGGCCTAGTTTTCTTTATTTCTTCATGACTTGCTTCTCCCACTTCCTGGTCTAGTTTGAACATTAGGAATATGCATGGTTTGTATCTACCACAGTCCTTCGTCTTCACGAGCTCATGTGGTTCTTCAAGAGGCCTCCACAACTAAAGGGAAATATCCCAAGACATTTGAATGAGAATTCTACACTTGAAAATCTCAAGACGTAAAAAATTATCTAGTGTGCAGGTATAACTGTTAACCAATATGAATTAATGACCTCAATGGTGGAACTCCTTTGTGGATGGCATTTGAGCACTTAGTGTTGTTTATTTGTCCCACAATGTGCATTTCTCATATCATATATCTAACCCACATACAAGAATTCAGAAAATGATCAACCAGATGATCAATAGTAGAATCCAACTGGTCATTGCATAAAAACATATTTCTTTTCTGTTGCAAAAATATAAAAAATTGTAGGAAGACCTAAAAAAAATAAGACTGCAATTTGATTAAAAAATGCATTCGAGATTTATTTTTTTCACACTTCCAATTCATTTACACGCCTATAATTTCATATATGCCTATGTGCACACTATAATTTTTGGATTTTTCCCAATTTAAATCAAGAGAATTTCAAAATCCTCCCCCTACCTTATTTTAAATAAGGAAATTTTTCATTGACAAAATAAGGAAATCTTTGCATTGGGTAGTGTCATAATGATTTCTTAATATACTTCTCTCATTTTGATTTGCAAGATCTTTCAAGGTAACACCTTCTCTCATGTCACGCTTCCATCAATTTTAACACACTTCTTCAACCAACATAAATCCTAATGTGTTATCATTTAATCACTAGGTTTATAAGACCATAAATGCTCTGATACCACTTGAAAGACATAATGAAGAATAAGAAGATCAAGAATAGGTGGAAAGGGACAAAGTCAAAATTTTTATTCTAAATACTATTCACATGATAGTACAATATATCTAATAGAAACCTCCAATAACCACCTTTAATGGTCTACTTAACTAATCATAAGTTACTTAGGATAATGAATATATCCCCAAATATAAATAAGGTGGTGGAGTTGGACATTACTAAACCATACAAACATCTTTACTCATTTGACTCTAAAAGGTAAAATGTATATGCTTATAAATATCTAGTTGTACATTTAGCTCAAATTCCATCAAAGAGTGTGATTATGGATGTGGTACTGGCAGATGTCTCAGAGAGTTATGGAATGTTACTATCTAGATCTTAGCGAGAAAATTTATGGGGAAATTTGTAGTTGGACATGTCCTATCCAACCATTCTTGTATTTAGAGGTCAAACTATAAGATTATATCAAGAAGCAAAATTTTCATGTCCTCTCAGTGATTCTAGTAATCCAAAAAAAATTATGTAGACGCTCAAAATGAAATTGAAACTGAAAAATAAGACAACGATATTTGGAAAATATTTTTTTATGGTGCTTCATCAAAAGTTGGCTTTGGGGCCGGTATTTTTTTAGTTTCTCCTTCAGATGAAAACCATTCACTATCTTTTAGACTTGAATTTGAAACTACTAATAATGTTGTTGAGTGTGAAGCTTTAATTTTAGGACTTGAAGCAACTAAGAGAATAAGGGTTCAAAATATCACTATTTTTGTTGATTTTGAGTTGATTATCCACCAAGTTAGTGATAAATGCCACAGTAAACATCCATGGATGAGGGCCTATACAAATCAAGTTAAGTATTTATTAAATAATTTTTTTTTCTAGTAGTGAATTTCATTGCAATTCTAAGGAGATCAAATTAGTAAGTTGATTAATTGGATGTGTCAATTAGTCTCTTTAAACCCCCAAATGCTTTTTTGCTTAAAATATCAAGTTGAGGTTTTTTATAGACCGTTAGTACTTGATAATGTTAAGCATTGACAGGGATTTGAAGACAATTCGCAAATAAAGGATTATTGGAAATGATAAATAATTATTAATTTCATTGTAAATATTGATATTGAAGAAAATGAGATAAATGGAAAACAAGAAAATGTTGAACAAAAAACAATTTTTTTTGGGAATGTGTTATATTCTTTGCATGGTTATCTCTATGAGTTGTTCATATGTGTCAGGCATGCTAGGGGTCACGGAGGGGTTTGGGGTTGGAGCCACCGACCAAAATTTTTGGGTTGTTTTTTGTCTGTTTTATATTTTTCAATCCATTGTAATCTAATCCCAGATAAAGGATTAGGGTTGTAATCTAATTCAGGTTAATATATTAGGATTTCCGATGTCACATAATACTTATATGTTGTATTGTAAATAATGAAGTTAATATAATAATAAATATAGAGAGGTGCAACTCTAAGGTTTGTTGGTTTTCCCAGCTAAGAGTTTCTAAGGTAAATATATGTGTATTATGTGTGTGACATTGTTGTTATTTCTATTTTTCTTAAGAATATGTATGCATATTTTCACTTCAAAGGTTTAAAACTTACAAATATGCCTAGTATGATAAGGGATCATAAGATTGTTAAATTAGAAAACAACTATATTCCAAGAGGTCTTATACCTTTAGAAACTTTGTTTGATCATAATGATGTGGCAATAAAATCTACTCTTGAGAATTAGGATGAAGATGTAGAAGAAATTAATTTGAATACCTCTAAAAATCTAAAGTTGATAAAAAAAATCCAAATCACTGCCTTCTATAAAATAAAATAAAATCCATATAGCTTTGTTTAAACAATTTTTCAATGTTTTTGCATGGAGTTATCATGATTTAAAGACATGATACGTCTATCATGGAGCACAAAATACCTCTAAAAGGAGTGAATCGCTTTAGGAAAAAGCTTAGGCATGTAAAACCATTACTCTTGTTTATGATAGAAAAGGAAATTAAGAAACTATTAGATGCCATGATCATTATTCATCTAAGATATTTAAAATGGGTAGCTAATTTAGTACTTATGAGAAAGAAGAATGGAGAAATTTGTTTATGTGCATATTTTAGGAATCTTAATCAGGTTTCATTGAAAGACAATTATCCTTTTCTTAAAATGGATCATATTTTGTAAAAGGTAATAAGTGCTAAAAGGATTTCAATGATGGATAGATTTTCAAGATATAATCAAGTTGTTGCAAACTGAGAAGGTAGGCACAAAACAACATTTACTACTTCCTCGGGTACATTAATGTCTGAAAAAATGCCATTTGGTTTCATGAATGCAGGGGAAACCTTTCAGAAAGAAATGGATATTGCGTTTGTCGATGAGAAATAGGTTTATATTTGTCTATTTAGATGATATGATTGTTTTCTCTAAAATCAAATATAATCGTCTTAAACACTTACAAAAAAAATTCAATAAATGTAGACATTATAGCTTGTCCCTTAATCTGAAAAATATTTATTCGCCATGACTGAAGACAAACTACTAGGGCATATAGTGTCAAAAGGAGTCGGAATTGACCTAAAGAGAGTATGGATATTCAAGTCATAAATTTCCTAATACACACACAAAAAAAAAAAAAAGTCCAGTCCTTTTTAGGAAAGATTAACTTTTTAAGGAGATTTGTCCTCTTTTGTTGAAATTGTAAAAGTTATAACTAATATGCTTAAAAAGCGAAACAAGGTCAAATGGACTGAATTAACCAAAGTTGTTTTCTATCGTATTAAGAGAACACTTGGAGAAACGTTTGGGCTTATAAGCATGGATTCAAAAAAAAAATTGGTTTTTCTATTTTATTCAGAACACATGATTGCAACAATATTGTTACAAAAGAACAATAAAGGACATGAATAGTGTATCGTATTTTTCAATAGAGCACTAGATGATGTTGAATTGCAATATAACATAATGGATAAACAATATTTTCTTTGGTGAAGGCTTTGAAAGAATTTTGAGATTATATTTTACATTCAAAGATAAAAAAAAATTGTTCTTCATGCCGTTCTAAAGGATATTATAGGATAACAAGATTGTGATGGGAGAAAATGAAAATGGATTGCAATGTTTCAAGAGTATTATTTGGAAATCAAACCAATAAATCTCATCAAAGGACAATGTTTAGCTAAGTTAATGACTAAATGTAACTACATAACTCTTGAATTAATGAAATGAATGATTAATTTTTCCGTGAGAATGAATTGACTCACAAATAACATTAAATGTTAGAAATAAAAAATCATTTGGAACCAATTAAATAAATTCATAAAAAAATTACTAATTCAACCTAGTAGTATATATTATGTATTATTAGATAATCTTTAATGCCCTAAACACTTAGGAAAGTATCAAACTCGATGTTTAAAACTAAAAACTATAATGTATTGCATTCTGGATAAAAAATTATATTGGAAATATCTAGTTGGTATTATTCTTAATTGTGATTTAGTAGAAGAGATGATCCAGTAGGATCTCAGTGTCCACCCACCTTTTCCAATTGGATCAAAATAGTTTTTTGGTAACTTACTATTTTTAGCATTTTTTCGGTTCCTAAACTTCTAGGGCGATTTTGAGGGCCTAAACGACTCTTTTTCGCAATCATGCACCTCTATAATGGCCAAAGGCTTTGATTGAGCCCTTAAATGAAGCTCCTTTTCAATACCTTTCCAACTTTCTATTGTGCGCCCTAAACAAAGATCGTATGCAAAAGTTACGACTCTGAGAAGTTGATGTACTAACTTACCCCAATGGTGCCCACGTGACTTTTGGCGCTTCATCTCCTAGGGTTAGATTTTTGGATGTCTAGGGTTTTGGCTTTCATGTTTATTGTAAAAATTTCTTCAGAGCCTCATTGTACTCATCTTCTTGTGAATGAGTGTAGTCGTCACATCTCTTCTCAGAGATAAGCTGCCACCATTCTAGCAAGCTTGTTTTCAGTTTGCATTTTACAGTTTTCAACATATTTCTTATTTAATAGAAGTCAATTTTTATTGTATCTCTATTATTGTTCACTGTGTCTCTGTGTTAATATTATAAATCTGTGGTTTCATTTTGTTCCACTCATAAATCCAGATCAAGAGACTAATGCATTAATAGCTAAACATAACAATGAATTATGTGGAGGTCACTATGCCTAGAGAGGCAATACTCATAAGATCCATAGAAGTGGTTTCTATTATCCAACTCTTTTCTCACAAGTAAATAAAAAGGTCAGAGCCTGTATTGAATGTAAGTTGTTTGCAAGTAGACAAAAATTACTCTACTGCCTTTAAATCCTATTAAGGTTCAGTGGCATTTTCAAAAATGGGGATTAGAATTTACTAGAAAAATATATCCTCCCTCTAATGGACAACATCGGTGGATTTTGACCACCACTAATTATTGCACAAAGTGGGTAGAAATAGTTCATGTTAGGAAAACAACTGATACCATTGTTATTAAATTTTTGGAGGAAAACATTTAATCTTGTTTTGGTTGTTTGATAAAAGTAATTACTGACAATGCAAAAGATTTTACATCTGTTGGCATGATTGAATCTTGCCAAAACTATAATATCATCCTAGGACATCCTATTGCTTATTATCCACAAGGAAATGGATTGGTTGAGCCTTCTAACAAAAACTTAATGAATATTATTAAGAAACATCATATGAGAAGAAAAAAAATCGGGATTCTCAATTGAAATATGCATTGTGAACCGACAAGGTTAACACAAAGAGATCAACTAGTACTTCACCATTTCAATTAGTTTATGAGGTTGATGCCATACTGCCTATCCATTTAGGAATTCTAGTAATGAAAATTCTACAAGAAATTCAATAAGAACCTAATGACATGCAATGCAAAATTAACCAACTAATTCATGTGCAATGAAAAAGAGGTAAGTCAATAAGAAATTATAGAAATATCAAGATAAAATGAAAATACAAAGGAGAAAGATAAAATGTTATCAACTTGTGATTTAGTTTTAAATGAGAAAAATGAAAAGAAAACCTTGGAAAACATGAAAAGTTTGACAATATTTGGGTTAGACCTTTCATTATGGAGCCAATCGAAGGTCAAAATACTTATTCACTACAAAACCTACTAAGGGAAAGTCTAGGAGTGCTTATTAATGGGTGTTTTATAAAATATTTTCTTATCTATTGATTCAAATACATATGTATTACTGTAAATATCCTTTTTGTACAACCTCATTTTCTTGAAGTGGTTTTTACATTCCTTTGGAGTTTTAATTAAAAAAGTTTAGAATCCTGAATTTCAATTATTTTTACTTATTTTTCACTTTTCACTTATTTTTAAGTTAAGTATTATATTTTGCAAATAATATTTGTTGAATAAAAAATTGGAGATTTTTTTTTTAAATCTCTTAAATATTTATGATCCTTTTCAATTATTGGATTTTATAGATTGAATATTTATAGGAAATTTATGTTGTAATGAATTACCATTATTAAAAAAAAAAAAAAAAGGAATTATCTATTTATAAAAATAAAATTTCAATTTTTTTTTCTCGGAAAAATTCATAATTGTATTCATCCAAAAGGATCCAACATTACATTTTACAGGTGCATGATGCACTCCCCAAACATGTGTAAAAGAGCATAAAATAAGAAGCCCGAAAGGGCCCAGATCTATCTACTAAGCCATAAGGAATAGTTACAATAATACAGACTGGTAAGATCCTGCATTTGAAGAGAAAAGATAGAACTGCATGCCCAAGAAGGACCTCAAAGTGCATATCCACAGATCCACATTGCACACCCAAAGAATGGACCTCAAAGCTCTATCCCAACCACCAAAGAGAAGCAGAAAAACCCAGCAACTGCAACACCAAGCTCCAGAACCCAATGTCAGAGACCCATAACTTGACCACCAACACATCGAGAGAGGGATTCATCAAAAGAAGAATCCCCCGACGGATCTGTTCGAGAGGCATAGACCACCCAAAAAGACAAAATTCAGAGGACCAGACAACAACAACCAAGCCACTGGTCACACATATAGGCAACACACCAGGGCCAGACCCAATCCGTTCACGGGAAGGAGGCGTACCAGCGAAAATAATGAGCAACCCATGGGGGCGGAGACACAAGTAGGAGGGACGCCGACAGGAAGAGGCTCCCACGAAGCCATGCACCTGCGGGAAGGGTTGCGACCAGGGAAACCCTAGTCGTAGAGCCCATCAACAAAAATAAAATTTCAATTGTTCATGGGAAGGGTGAATTTCACACTTTCAAGGCTAAGATTACAATATTAGACCTTCGTCTACAAATATATAACCATCCCTATTTTCTCTTAAAGAGCTAATTTTCTCCCATATATATATATATATATATATATATATATATATATATATATATAAGAAAGGAAATCATGTTTTCAATGTGAATTGAAGATATCTCTATCGAGACTATGGATGTTCATTGGCAGTAGAGCAAGGTATGTGGTATCATGTGATTCCACTAGAGCATAGAAGCTTGTGAGTAGTGGATAAACATCAAGAGAAAATGATAAATTTGCTCATAAAAATTATTAATTTAAAACCCCAAAATTTCAATATGCCTTGCCTTAAAGAGAATGTTTTCAATGCTTTTTCATTTTGAATTATCTAAATAAAAAACCATTTAATTTTCCTTTTGCTTAAATTGATTATAGGACTTCTTTACAGACTGATATTTGTATAAAAATGAAAATGAAGAATAAATTGTAAAGAGGGTAACTCATTAGCTCAAAAGAGAGAAATTAAATCTTAATTTTATCCCAATTTGTCATTTATAGTTATAAAAAGAAATATATATTACTTGTTTACTACTGTTGAATATTATAATGGGTAAATAATAGATAAAACAATCATCTTGTGATAATTTAGAAGCACAATATTCATTGAAATCTTATTCCTTCTCATATCATGAACCCATTCATATTTTGTTTTTAATCATAGTATCCCTGCAAATTTTTATTGTTTTCTTTCTCAATAATTGATAATTAATGTCACGAATTTATAACAATTACTCATATTTGAAATCATGTAAAAAATAAAATAAAAAACCAACACATTCTCATTAAGCAACTTTTGATTCAAAATGAAAAAGTAACAATACATAACATAGAAGGTGGCAAATTCACAAGATTATATAGTAATATGAGAAAAGTAACAAAACAAGAGATTTCCTAATCACTTAGGTAAACCAAACCTTCAATAGAGGGGCCATTAGTCTTAAATTGACATGAAGAACATTTTCTTTTAAACAACCCTTGTTTCATTTCTGCAACATCCTACAACAAGATATTTAGTTTCCTTTCGATCACAATATTGATATTGAGCTTCGACCTAGATGTGGATCCTTTGGTCTGCTGCATATTCATAGAGTCACTCAAGCCATCATTCTTTCTAGAAAATCCATGTTTCTTCTTCACTACCTCACAGGCTGAGAGATTTGCATCTTTTGGCTTCGAAACATTCAATGTGGGATAAGTTGGTGCATAAGAGTGGCTTTCTTGTTTTCTAATGAATCATTTGTTGACAGGTGTTGAATAAATTTCAAATGAATCATCTGCATGATTAAAATTCATAATGGTAGCATCTTTTATCAAAGTAATTGGGAGCTAGATCCGACAAAATAGGTTTGTGAAGATAAATAGTTAAGATTGATTGTAGAGCATGAGTATATAGGATTTTAAAGTTTTTTTTCCTCTGCAAACTGAAAACCGCCAGAATACATGTGGGGGCTTCCTTATATCAATTACGAAGCGCAAATGCATAGTTGAAAAACCCCCATCATAGCCTCTGCAAAACAGTTATTTGTTTTGTATCGAATTAATCAACAATAAATGTGGTAGATTAAGGATTAATGATCTATTTACCAACTTGATTGCAATCAAATAAGAAATCGATAGGTGTTATATTATGACAATTCGTTTTAATATGTAACCCATGCAAGTTTTAAAGAAAAGTGGTCATTTTGTTTCAAAAAAATTATTGCGTAATCAAAGATAGAAAATAACTCATAAAAAGGATTGTGTTATAGTTGAATTTTGTGGGAAAACTATACTAACAATCAACATTTCAAAATTTCAGGAAAAATAGGTAGTATCATCTTCCTTTTTTTAGTCTATTATTCAGTCTATTACTATGTAGATATTAGGAGATTTATATATTAAATATTAAATAAACCATGTCCCTTAGGTGAAAACATGTTAATCATGTAAAACCATTTATCATAATTCTGATTTTGATCATTTAATTGATAGAGATGGGGATGTCTTTGAACCCAAGCTCACTATAAAGAAATTCTATGAAATCTGTCAATCAACTTATCAATAGTTCAAATATGTGCCCAATACTCTACCAGTCTGGGAATGTGGTCATGCGCAAGAAATTGTCATGTCAACTTACCATTCCCTTGAGTTTATTATGATGTGTTCAAGTCTCTATGACCCAAGTCAAAGAGTGATGAAGTCTTGTGATGGCTTTAAATTGGTTTTTCCTATTACTACAAATGTTATATATAAAATGTTATTGCTTCCCAATAATTGAATAATTCTTGATGAATAAATTTTGAGCACATAGTTTAATTTCTTGACAATGATTCAAACAAAAGCAATCTTTACTGCTAAAACTGTTACCAAAAAATTCCAAAATCCCTAAGTTAACCCTACCTCTTTCAACAAAAAATTTCTCAGAAGTATGTAGAGAAATCATTGTGATGTCTTGGATAATGGAATATGACAATGAATGTACCATTAATGACACAATCTTAGGGTTTATTATCCGAATAACAAGTTAGAAAGGTTCAACTATGCCAAATATTTCGCTGATGTTATCCATGAGCAGTTTGTTCAGTTTCAATCTCTAAAATTATTTGAATATAAATATTGCTTGATATACCTCATGATTTATTACCAACCTACTTGTTTTGAGCATTTAGGGTTGAATAAAGTTGATCAACAAGGTAAGCTTCTTTTGGTTTTAGAATGGACAAAAATCGTTCAAGATCAAGCTTAGACAAATTATTTCAAAATATTTGTAGATTAGTTCATGTACACCATGTGTACAATAGTGCATAATGAATGTCCACCAAGATTGTTTTCAAAGTGTAAACAACTTCTCCAGTTGAGTCTAGATTCTAGAATAGGAGACTGTTACTTGTTTGAGAAATGTACAATTATTGGGATTTATGGCTCATAACTTAAACCGTATATACTTCTTGTCTTCTTGTATCCTATAATTTTTTCTCTAGAGTATATTAGATATAGAGGTTAAACTCCGATTTTATTCATTTTGCTGCAAGAAATCAAAAGGTCACTTTTTCCTTACCTATTGAAGTTTTCTCTTTTATAGTCAAAAGAAAATATGTACTAATTGTGGTTGAGAAAAATATGAAATATTTTAATTTTGTGGAAGGAAATGTGTGGCAATATGATCCACATCATGTCATTTATAATCTAATAATTCACATTAGTTTTTCTCCATATCTTCGTCATGCATATTTTGAGATAGAGAGATTGGAAAACAAAGACAAATGGTTAGAAGTGCAAGAGGTTCTACATGCATAGAATGTTTTGTTAAGTATAAAACAAATTGGTAAGAAATAATCAATCATCCATAAGAAAATACCAAGTCAAATTATTCCAATTAAAGATGATCATCCATCACATGCAGTTAGTGAAGTAGTGAGTTCAATTGCAACAATGGCAATTAATCTAGTTAGTGGAACGACAATGAAAGAAATGGATTATCTCACAGAGACTCCAAAAATTCAAAGTGACAAATGAAAGTTGTAGAAGTTGAAGATCCAATAGAGGAAGATAAGAGAGAACCATTGTAACATCCCTGTTATAATCCCTAGTTTAATTAATGCTTAATGTAGATATCATGTATGGTTGTGTCCAAGCGATGTATATGTGAATTGTATTTCTGAATTTTAATAATAAAATGTGATGGAAGCTGCTAGGTGACATGGACAAAGACAGAGGTTGATTAATCCACAAGAGAGGGGAGGGTCTAAGAGAATGTCTAAGAGGGGTCCAAGGGGGAATTACCCATGTCTATTAATTCAACCCATTTCCTAAAACTTCTATTGGTATATGAACCTTCTAATTTCTGATTGAGTGTCCCCAAAGCCAATAATTGAACACATGTAAGAGAGTGGGTGTGAGAATTCATATCCCATAGTTATTGGGAGCATGGGGGATGATTACAATCAACTTGGGGAATTGTGTAAGTCAAGAAAGTAATCCAAAGGGAGAAAACATTTGTATGGGCAATTACAGCAGTTTTAGAAAGTCATGTTTATGCATGAAAAACTAGCAAAGAACGAGGAAAAAGAGTTTTGGAGCTGGAGAAACCATAGAGGGTCAATTCTGGAGCTTATTTGGAGTAGAAGACTGAAGAGCCATATTGTCAAGCCTAAAGAGTGAAATCCTGTGTGATTTTCACTATAACAACAAGTGATTGTTGCTATTTTCCTTGTAGTTTTCCTAGTAGTGAGCTCCCTTGAGTTTCCCAGTAGTGATATTCCTAGTTACCTATGCTAGAGATACCTTGATAAACGAATTTGATTTTTGATGGACTAAGAGCAGTGAAGGGGTACATTCCTTGGGTTGGGCAGGTCGAGAGGAAGAGAGCTAGTGGGAAATTGGGATAATTGTAGGAGAATATCAGTGGGTTGTGGGATTCTCTAAGTTGTGAGTGGACAGTGAGAGACCACCCTCTTTTGTGGATTTCTAGCCTCATCTCGAGGGTGAATTTTTGTTGAGATTTGGAGCATAAATTATATGGTTGGGTGGAATGTTCGTCTGTTACGGAAAATTTTCTCCTGCGGAAAGGTGAAACCCCCCTTGAATCAAGACTCCTTTGATCCAAGACAGAAGGTAACAAATGGTTCCCTACTTTCCCCTTAAATCTATTATATATAAACACAGAAAAAATGAGAATAGAAGATGAGAGAATGGGATAGATAACCTACCTCCCTTATTTTGGTTTTCCTCGCTGCTCCAGCCCTTGATCTTGATGTCCAAGCTCTTGGTGCAAGAGAAGTCATGTAAGGAACAAATCAATACTTCCTTCTTCCACAATATAGTGTTAAGAAAAATAGATCTATCTATATCGAACTAGGAAAAAATAGACATGCACACAATGAACAACATAAGCATGAGTGGAATAGGCCAAGTTATATTATATGGAAAGAAATATGTAATGAAGAATTTACAACCTTGATGTTGATGTTGCAGCAGCTCCTCCAAGCTCCCCTTTCCAACCCTTTGAATGTCACAAGATCATAAGTATGGTGCTCTAAATTTCTCTTCCTTCCCTTTCACCCAAGAATGGCCTCCATTATATAGGATATGAGGCATAACAACCATAGGATAATTTGAGGAGAGGATAGAATCAAATGAATATTTTGTTGAATAGACAAGATTGACCTTGCCTTGGATAGAGGGTAGCTCAAACCAACCCCTAACCAACTAAAACCTCCCTGAAACAATACTGGAAAAAACCTCTCAAAATAAGGTATGATGGTTGTAACCACTTCATCGCCCCCTTAGAATAAGGCATAGGGCGATAATATCGCTCCCCTAGAACTGAGCAAGGAGTAATGACAATGTTTAATCCTCCTATGCATATGAGAAGGGGAGAGATGATACTAAAAAAATGCCAAAAGCTCAAGGTGAAAAATAGTATTTCAACCTCCAAATGATAAATTTATCGCCTAACATGTCTAGGGATCATGAAAAATATTCCCACATAGTGATGAAATTACAACACTTAAGTGTGACACTTAGTAGTGCAACACTTAGGTGTGTAATACCATCCCAAGCAATTGGATGCACAACCATTTTTTAAATATAAGTGGTTTATCTTGTTTATATGTTTCATTACAAGTTTAATTATTGTGTATTAACTCTATGTTTGAGGACGATTTATATGTTGTTGTGTTGAGTTGTTTAAACTGCATTCATGTCATTTTTAGCATGTTGTAGATGCAATTAATTAACGACATCATACAATAGCTAAATATGTGTGTAATTCATAGTTGGCTAGCTACAAGAAATTAGTTCGCAGAAAAATTAAATTTTATGAGTATTTATGCACGTAATGGAACTCAGTTGGGTTGGGGAATGTTACAACCATCACCAAAAAGAATGAGAATCGATTCAAGTTCTGAATCAAGATAATTGCTAGGAAACAAAAGGAGAAGAGAAGATATGCTATTAGATTGATTCTTGAAAAGTCTATGATTTCAATTACTTAAATTCCAACAACTATTAAACCAAATAAAATAATTCAAAGTAAGTTGGCACAGAAGGCGAGAATTTCTAAGGAGATTTTAGTAATTGAAAAGGGCATTGATTTTTTCACAAAAATGGTTTAAAATAAGAAGCCGTGTAAAAACTCAAAAGATAGATTATTTTCTTAGACTGGACATAAGGGGTTAGCTCCTCCTAGACTTTTAACTTCACTATATTATGATAAACAAACACTTGACATGTCTATTTTGCAACCAAAAGTCAATAAAATTGAAGGAGAGATTAAGTCTCATGATTATGAGACAACCAAGGTGAAGTTTGATTTACATATGATTCCAATAGGAGATAAGATTGAGTGTCATAAACAAACAATAAAAATGATATCCAAAGATTTGATGCAAGCAATAGTAAATCTCAATAAATTGACAACAATGGTGACCAAATTGGAGAATCAGTTAAAGCAAGAAAGGGTGGTAAACAAGGTAAAACTTGTTAATATTCATGATATGGAACAAAGAATAATTTCTCTTCGAGAAGATCCTAATGATAAAAATGGGGTCAAGTCTTTAGTCAAATAAAAAGATAAAGAAATACAAGTCTTAAAATCCAAACTAAAAATACAAGCATCAAAGCATGTTCAAACTAAAGAGTTGGTTGAAGCACAAAAAATAAACAACAGTTAATTGAAGACGTGACCAAGTTAACACAGTGGAATGCTAGATTGGGTCACCTAATTGAAAAGATAAATGAAGAAAAGGAAGCATCTTTATTAGCCAATTTCGATTTAAAAGAAACCATTCCTAAAGTTGAGATTATAAAGGAAGGGTCGAAAGCAGACCAAATAGTAATTTTGAAAAATCAATTATCTAAAGTTTCAAAGAAATTAGGAACCGCATAAGCAAATATCTAGTGGGAAAATGTAGATATTACAAAGTTGCAAGAATAGTTGGAAAAAGTAAATATGATAATTGATTGTTATCATAAATAGATAGTTGATAGGGACAAAGTCATTAATGAGGTTAATCAAACAATTGAGGAGTATTTGAGATCATTAGAAGAAGTTGAAAGAAGTTGAAAGAAGAATATCTGGGAAAAAATACTTAATTAGACCAAAGAATGTGATTTGGGATCAAATCACATTAATGATAGAAAATATTAAAGGTTATTTTGATGTGATACCGTAGACTGAGATTATGTCTAACAAAGTACAAATTGAAATTACCAAATCTTTGTCAAATCTGGGAGACAAAGTTTAAATAGAAGAAGTGATCAAGTATCTGAATGGAAAAACTCAATCTAAGTTGATGATTATGGGTGTCAAAGACTAAACTTCTATTATCATGTTAGCAAGTGAGGTCCATAGGAAAATAAGTCTGATAATGTTAGCTCAAAACAAGTGCAATGTAGTTGGTTAATTTTCTCAAGATTCTAGGGATGAATTTAGAATAACAATTGAATTTGAGCTATGTCCCCCATGGACACTTGACAAATGGTTTTTCAATGTTGAAACATATCTAATGATTCTTTAATTAAACAAAGAAACAATATTGAGTAGTTTAAAGATGTTACTAGTCCTATTAAAGGAAAATTGACATTTGATATGCTTTCAATTGACTTCAAAATATTGGGTACTATTACTAATGTGCATCAAAGTATATCGCCTACATTTTTTGATCTTTTCATCGAGATAGATATTGTTGCAAGGAAAATGACAGAATTTAAATATCCTAAAGGAAATGAATGGGATCTAATAGCTATGTTAAGAAACAAGGATATGACAACAAGGAAAACACCCCATGTATCTTGCACGTCAACACCTCGGCCTTTACATAGAAAAAATAAAAATGCATGACTAGATAGATAGGTCACAATTATTGCATGCATAAAATGAGGAAGGAATAATTATTTCCCAAAAACAATCGATCTCTTGTCTCTACTATTTGTGGAAACTATTATTCAGATAAAAAATGGTTGAGGTGCAAGAAGATAAAAGCAAAGAAAAGAAAAAATGTGGTATGAATCATTGGATTGAAGAGAGAACTTGATTATGCCATCCATTTCAATCATTTGGTGGAGAAAAATTGATTAAAGTTTTATGGGTTTTATGGTTCTTTTGAGTTTTGAGAGGATTTATCCCATGTTCAATCAATATTTTTGTGTATTTCTTCTTGTTAGTGGTTTTAAACATTTCAGTATAGACTTCTAATTTTGAATCAAGAAAGTTTGTACAGATTTAATTTCAAAGACTTATATTTGTATTTATCAAAATTTTAGTATATCAGAGGCAACATGCAAAGTTTTCACATGATGATTCTTGTAATGATGGTTGATAATATTAAATGTTAAGGTAGTAATATATTTTATTTCATATTTCATGGTTCATAGTATTTATTACTAAATTATGTTGAAATTAAAGATGATTCAGAGTATGTATGGAAGTTTTACAAAAAGTTTTTAATTTGTAGCATTGTCTGTATGTTCATATGTTTTTCAATTCAAGTATTCATGAATTTGTATTCAGAACATACTTGAAGAAATGTTTTCTTGAAAACACTATTTTCCTTGAGTGGTATTATTTTGAAGAATATTGTGTTCTCTTTCATCTCACTTTGTCTTCTTTCATATTTTTCTAGAAATTATTTGAATAAGAATATGGTACCCTCGGTAAACAAGAATAAATGTTAAAGGTCCATAATCGTTATTGCATAATCTCTCCAATATTGTATTAAAGTTTTCTTTGTAAGATTGAATTTGTGACAAAATTTCATCTTTCTTCAATTTTGTTGAAGAACATCTAAATTAAAACAAGATCCATATTTGAACGTTAGCCCCTCTAATTACTCGATTCTTTCAATAAGCCTAAAGCAGGGAGGTTTTGCCTCCATAGGGTGCCTTGGCACTGCTCCCTAGCCAGGAATGGCCTAAGGAACAACAAGAGGAATCTAGATGAGGATGAAGATGAGTCAACTCGAACTATAATGTTAGAGAAGGATAAAAAGATGAAATGGATTAACAAGCTTACAAAGATTTCTAAGAGATCATTAGATGAAGCTAAACAAGATAAATATGTTGAAATTAAATTGTTCTAAATTTTTATAATATTAATATTTATGTCATTTCTTTAAAATAAAAAACACTCTATATAATTGATATCATTTTAATTATATTTATTTTAAGAAAATAATATTACAAATCTAACATTTTGTGTGATGTACTCTAATGATCTCAATGCTTTATCTCATGTCATGTTTAGAGAAATACATAGTGCAGATATTTGATATTCTCTTCTCTAAATTAATTCATTAAGAAAAACAACCATTTTAATATTTGAAAACTACTTATCTAGTTACAAAACCATTTGAATATTTAAAAACCACTTATCAAGTTACAAATTTGATTTCAATTTAAAAACAAAAACAACCATTTAAATATTTGAAAACTACTTATCAAATTACAAAACCATTTGAATATTTAAAAACCACTTATCAAGTTACAAATTTGATTTCACAACTTGAAAAAGAAAAAATTATATTTTAATTATAAAATATTTTTTTTAAATATTTCACTATCATTAAGGTGAATGCTTATTTACTAAATTATTAACTAAAGTATTTGGCAACACAATAAAATATATTATTTAGATTGATATGAAATAGCATTTGATATTGGCGTATAATTCATTTACATCATTCAACATGCTCAATGATTTATAAATCTTGAGAAAAGTAAGAATAAGCAACATTTGGTGCATAGGAGAATCTCAAAGTGTTTGACTAGTGTATCCAAACATGCCTCATGTTGAACATAGAAAACTTTGATTTCATGCTTAAATAAGGAATTTTGGGGGGGGGGCATTATATAATTCGTCTCCTAGATGATCCAATTCTCAAGGTGTCCAAAGCAACATAGAAATTCCATTATACAAAATGAAATGTTTTATAAGCTGAATTCTGGAAAAAAAAATGTATCTAAATATATTTCATCAACACCCTATCGTTATTAAGTTTTGTAGAAGGATATTCCTTTTTTGTTTCCTGATTTAACTCTATATCACTTTTCTTTCAAAGATAGAGAAAGTAAAAATGTATTAAAAGATAACATGGTATGCCATTTTGTAACTATAGAAAAGAAAGGAAAACAAGATTAGCATTTCATTTCTCTAATATTTTTCAATGTAATTTTCAAGAAGAAAACTAATAAGATAATATACAATAATTTTATTAATGTTAAATAAGTCACTACAAAGTTGGTCAATGGGATTCAAAAGCATAACAAATGTCTAGTGACACAAAAGCAACTTTTATCATTTTTCTTCTAAAATCACAGGATAGTGTTATTAACTAATTAATCAATAGAAACACAAGTAGTGTGGATACAAAACCAATATCAAAATGTCAATCCTACAATGTTGTTGTCAACGCGTGTTGGGGCGAGAAGTAGAGCATGGAGAAAGAGAGAGAGAGGATGGATTTTGATCTAAACCATCGATCACCATGAGGGGACCAATGCACTATTCGATGAGGTCTTCCCATGAATATGTAGGGATAAGGGGACTTGGATGTGAAATCTTGGGGGAGCCCTAGAGAAATGAGCTCCATCACTCCTAACATGCAAGGTAGAGAGGAAGAATCTTTGAAAGGAATATTGGCTGATGGGATCTATACTAGGATATAGAACTAGAGCTCCTCAAAAGTCTCGTCGAGGTTGTTAGACTCCAAGGAGTATGTGAAAAATAAGTCCAACGTCACATTGATCTAGTATATGAAGTGATATGGTCTTCAAAATGGTGTTTTCTACTACTAGTGAACATGAAACAAGGAAGCAGGAAGTGATCCTCATAATGGAATCTAGTCAAGGAGCGCCTTGTAAGATTCTTAAATTATGCCCTAAAAACCCTTGCATGAAAATTGTCGAGAATATCTAGTTTGGATATTGAAATAAGGCAGACAAGGAACCTCTCTATCCCTAGTAGAGGCAGTGAATTACCATTTGGTCTCATAGTAAATTAGACCCCTAAAAATGATTTTCTCCCTTCACTCGATATCTTGTAAGTAATAGAACTTGAGAGTGTGCATACTCATGTCTAACAATAAGAGTATCCTTGCAATGCATGGCGTATTCGAACTAGAATGTCATCTTAGTTTGGGTGGGGCACCATGATCCAAGTGGCTTGTACATACTCGATATAGATATCCTCCATAATCACATTATTCAAGTCTTATTTAGAGGGTAAGAGGTGGCCTAGAGCATCCAAGGAGTACCTAAAAGGGGGAAGTTGATCTATAGAAATGGCCACCCACTAAAGCAACTAGAAAACCTCTAAAAACCAAAAACAACTTTGTCCAAGAAGGTCTGTGGAGGCAATATCCTCCAAGGAGCATAAAACTAGGTAGGGGTACCTATCTCTATTGGATGAAAAGTCTCCTAGGGTTTGGGCCTTGTGAAGGAAGGATATGAGTCTAAAGATGGCCTTGATGTGCACAATATGATCCCTTAACTCCCTCTAGATGATGCATTAGGGAAATATTCATTTTCAAATATATTTGGTCGACCATGGTTAATATGGTTAGTGTATTAGAAGGTTAGGGTTATACATGGGGTTAATATCCTAAGAGGTGAGGGGTTTTGTTGGTTAGTTGTTATTGGGTTACTAGAGTTAGTGGATTAGGAGGTTTGTAGGTTTGGTGGATTATGGGTCAGTGGTTCGATGTGGTCAATTGATCAACCATGGCCTATATAGTCAAGATGGTCAACCATGGAAAATATGGTCAACAATAGTGAATCATGGTATATTTTGGTAACCATGGTCATTATGGTAAACTATTAACCATAAATATTACGTAATAAATAATATTAATCATGATTGACCGCAATCA